>JANTPZ010115752.1:0-15761 GCA_025593235.1 Vachellia pachyceras
GTCGTGCATTGGAGATATTGCGTTCATTCAGCATTAAAGTTATTCCCTCTCATGCTTCTTCATCTGAATTTTTAATAATTTTGACTTTGTTTCTATCTCAGGATCATACTGGCCGCATGGCTGGACCAGTGCTATTGTGGCTGGATATGCTGATGAATTTCTGCCATTAACCTTTTATGTGGAGTTATCTTTGTATTTTAGAGCATCTCTTGTAATTGAAAGAGTTTTAGATTTGAAAACGTTTTTAGTGTTTGTAAACAATGAACATCATAGTATTACTATGTTCAGTTTAATCATCTTTGTTATTCTTAGTTGGTTTGTATAGAGCCAAGGCGGATTTACATGGGCTTCGTTTGGAAACCCGTTGAGAAAACGGACACAGATTCCTAGGTACTTTATGTGAGAGGAATTTTGTCTCGGCTTGCGTGAGAATGGGTTTTCTATGGTTCTTGTTTTTCCTCCTTAAAAATATACTTGCATTCAGATGAAATTTGTATGCTTACATCCTTTATAAATGTCAAGGAGCTAAAACTGAAATATTGGACAATCTTTCTGAGCAGTGAAGAATGGAGAGTTTAGCACAGTTGGAAACATTGTGTGAAAGGCTCTACCTGTCACAGGACTCTGCTGAACGAGCACATGCAGAGAGTACCTTGAAATGCTTTTCCTTAAATGTAGACTACATCACGCAATGTCAATATGTTCTGGATAACACATCATCTTCTTATGCCTTGATGTTCGCTAGTTCGAGCTTGTTGAAGCAAGTGACAGAGCACAGCCTTCCTTTACAGCTCCTCCTTGACATTCGTAATATTCTTGTTTTCTTGCAAAACGATTTACGCCTAGGACTGTTACAGGCAATCTATAGATTTTGCTTTTGATACTCGTGTTCTCTTATGTATCATATATTGTTTTCGCATGTTAACCTCTCAAGTTGCATATTCTGTTGGACTATTCACGAGAGGTGTTCTATTTCAGGTTGGGTTGCAGGAATTTGGTTGCACTGCTTTAGATCATGCTCTTTTTTCCTTATTTATTTTTCTTATTTCAACAAATTTTCCCCAAAAATTGACCAAATTACACTTTCTCTGAAGGAAATTATCTTATAAACTATCTGGCCAGCAGAGGAGCTGATTTAGAACCCTTTGTGCTTGGATCCTTAATACAACTCTTTTGTCGCATTACAAAGTTTGGGTGGCTAGAAGATGATAGATTCAAAGAGGTTGTTAAAGAAGTGATGAATTTCCTGAGTCAGGTGATATGATATGTTTCTAGAGCGTAGGCACATTCTGCCAACATGTGATATACTTTTGTATTCTCGCAGCTAGTTTATCGTCCTGGCTTTTTTCATTTCCTAGATGTGTTTAGGATGTTTAGTAGTCCGAATTTCATACATTATGGCATCATTCTCTGATTGTTTACTCAGTAAAAGACATCTTTTTGCTAGTTGCCCCTCCTATGATGGCTTATTCAGATTTGAAATCTTCTACTATTATGATCCAATGTTTAGGTTTATTTTTAGTTTGGCATTCCTGTTTCGTACTTTTCTAGTATTTATATCAGAATCATATGTCAGCAGGCACCGCATCATTATGCTATTGGTTTGAAGATTTTGGACCAGCTCATTTCTGAGATAAATCAGGTTTGTTTGTCATGTTGATGCTTAACAATTACGCTGTCCTTTTTGCAGTTTTTGATTTTGATAAATTAAAACCTTCCTTTAGATGTCTGCTTCTTTTTCTTTTTTAAAATTTTGGTTTACCGTGGGGATTAGTGTTCATAGTCTGGACTCCATCCATCCATCCATCCTGAGCAATTGGTCGTAGGTGCATTGGGTGTGGTCTCCTCCTCCTCCTTACTTAAGTAGCAATGTAAATAATATTCATATTGCCTCTTAATGTTTACATTGAATACATATTTTAAGCTATGTACAAAGTTCTACAATTCAATTGCCACTTTCGCAACTGAATTAATATTTTTTCTATCCCTGAACTTCATTCCTGTTCAGGCTTCTTATGATTTTGTCATGTATTTTATTCTTTTGCATTTTCAGCCTATTCCTCGTATACCTCCCATTCGTCAACGTAGGATAGCTAGTTCTTTCAAGGATCAATCACTCTTTCAGATATTCCAGATATCATTAACTTCTCTCGCCCAACTAAAAAGTGATGGTATGTTATACTTTTGACTCTGAATATATGGGTACTGGTGTGTTCACGATAGAAATTTTGAATAAGTGTCACTTAGTAAATGTGCTTTTGTTGGTGTAACTTTTAGTTGGGAGCAAGTTGCAAGAATTATCTCTTTCACTTTCTCTTCGGTGCTTATCATTTGATTTTATGGGGACATCCTATGATGAAAGTTCAGATGAGATTGGTACAATTCAGGTATATTTCTGTGCTGAACATGCTTACCTATTGAACTCATCAATGCCCCGTTTGGCACGCAGAACTGATTTTGATGGAATTGGAAGTGGAATTGAGATTAAAAGTATGTTTGGTATGTTGGAAGAAGTGGGTATTATTTTAATTTAGTATTTATATTTATACTGTAAAAAGACTCATATACCCTCTACATCAACAAAAATTTCTCCTCTTCCCCAAAAAAAATTCTTCCCCTCCCACCACGCAGCAAATTCCGACCAGCAACCGTCGGCCACCAACAGCCACCGTCATCGCCATCACTGAAGGAGGAGATCGAGAGACAAATTCTGAAGCTTACCCTCGCAGATCCTCGAAGATTGAAACTCGTCGTCGAAGATCGAAGCTCCTCGTCGTTGTCATCGCAGATCGTCGAAGATTGAAGCTCATCGTCGTCGAAGGTCGTTGAAGCTCGTTGTCGTCGAAGATTGTCTTCACATCATCACCGTCGTCGTTGTCACAAGAGTTCGTCTACACTACCGTCGCTGTTCACCGTTTTCTGGTTTTGTTCTCTGTTCACTGTCGCCGTCCTCCACCGAGTTCGCCGTCATCGTTCTCTGTCGACTTCGTCATTCACCGTCCATGAGGGTAGAGGTGGAAATGAAGAAGGATTTTGGGTTGGAACTGAGTTCCATAGGCATAAGGTTGGAACTAAGTTCCAACAATTTTCATGGAACTGGAATCCATGAGGAACCCACTTCCACAGCACCAAACACGAATTTTTGATTCCAGTTCCAATTCTATGGCTCCAATTCCCTGCTACCAAATGGGGCACAATAGTTTCATATCTGAATTCTCTATAGCTTGGATTCTTGGTTTTAAATTTAGTTTTGGTGGTGCAGGTTCCGACTTCTTGGAAACCAGTCCTAGAGGATTCTTCAACACTGCAAATCTTTTTTGATTATTATGCAATGAATCAACCATTTTCTAAGGAGGTATGGTTCCATAGTATGGGAAAGTCAATGCTTCCAAGTATCCCACAAATTTATATATTTTATTTTGCTTCCAAGTATCTCACAAATTTATATATTTTGTTTATGCAATGAATCAACCATTTTCAGAGTTGGTGAAAAATCTTCAATTCGGTTTACTTTGTCCTTTTTTTTTTTTTAACGTTTGCACTTGTTAAAATGATCTTTTGAAGAATATTTTGATAGAACATCAGTAACAATTCTTGTCAGCCCAATCCGTATGTTTAGTTTCATCTATATTGCATGGCACGCTAATGTTGCTAATTAGGTGGAATCATGGGATTGAGGATCATGTGTATCTCACTCTACCTTCTTCACTCATGTCTTTTGTAACACGTTCAATTGGTTTATTTGTTCAATATGTTTGGTCATGATAATACTATTAAGCTGGTTTATGCATTTATAACATGACATATTTTTTTAGAAACACTGACCAATATAATTTCCTAGCCCTTAATTGTATATTTTGTTTCCGCATCTGACTCATATCATATCCTGTTAATGAGGATTTGTTTTCTGTATCATTCCAATTTTCAAATAATAGTCTATAGTGCTTATTATCATCACCTTATGAGCTATAATTTTTTTAGGCATTGGAGTGCTTGTTGCGATTGGCTTCTGCTAGGCGATCTGTGTTTGCCAGTGATACTGCTCGACTAAAGTTTTTGTCACACTTGATGCACGGAACCAAAGAAATTTTGCAAACAGAGATAGGTTAAGTGGCTCTGCTTCCCCCTCCCCCCTTTCTCCAGCTTGGTAGTAATTCTTTGTTTAAAAGTAAATGCCTGCGACATAGAATCTTGAATTGGCTGTTGTGTCTGTTTATTCTTGATAGGTTTTTAATCTTTACTATTTCAAATCTTGAGAGGAACATGAATGATGCATTGCTTTTTAATGATTTTGAGATTTATAAGTGGATTCATATGATCATTTTCCTAGGTCAAAGATACTAGAATTGTTAAAATAGATATTTTCTAACTGTTATAGTTACTTGTGCCTTGGAATTTAAATGTAATATGTTCATTTCCAGTTCTCTCTTGTTCTAGGCATGTATCATGTTTCATAACTTCCATTTTTTATCCTGTAGTCATGCATGAACTCCGTACTACTAAAAGATTTTGAACTCATTTTATGTTTTTAAGAGAGAAAAAAGAGATCCTTCAGAAGATAAGCTGGTTTCAACTTTCTGGTTATTGAGTTCTTATAAACAGTTTACTAATTAAATGAACTACATCTATCTATACAATGAATTTCTACTTGCAGTTGTCCCTCTGCTTCCAAATTTTCTTACTTCTCAAAGGTATTGAAAACTTTATTAATATTTTTGTTTTTCCACTTCTGGAGCATTTTGATTGTATATATGTGACAAAGTGTGGCCTCCTCCCTGTGCCACGATGAATATTTTTTTTAATCAAGGTTATTAAATGAAAATTTCAATTTTTCCCCTATCATTCCCACGACATAGAAAATTCTTGTCACACTCTGCTGCCACACGGTGTGCTAGTGTGGAGACAAGACTAATGAGAATATGCTAGTGCTCATTGAAGCTGACATGACTCTTTCTATGCTTTGTTTTCTAAAATCAGTTGGATATCAAATATTTAGCAGCTACTTACTGTATATGCCATTGTCAATTAAAAGACATTGATAATATAATTTCATGGTAAAGCAGGTCTTGCTGATCATGATAATTACCATGTATTTTGTCGTCTTATTGGTCGCTTTAAAGTGAATTATCAGGTGAACCTTACCTTCTTTTTAGGTTCTGTACAAACCTTTTCCTGTATTATGTGTAAAATCATTTATTTACTTGTCCCATTACATCTTCCGTCCCTATTGGACAAATTGTACCAGTTTAAATTTATGAAAATGGTCTCATTCTTTTGGGGTACTGAAATGATTTCTCATTTTTATTCCTCATAATTAAGTCGAATGACCTCATGGCTGCTGGCAGCATTTATTTTGGTCATGCATACAGAAGCTTAGGTTTAGACATCAGTAGTATATACGTTTGGTCTCACTGGTACCATTAATGAAATTGACAAATCTTGGATTGTCACGTTTTCTGTCCAAACCATCTCTTCTGTGCCATATCAATTTAGAAATATAACATGATAACAGGTCCTGTGGATTGATGACAATGCCTTTCTTTTTAACTACTTTGTGTCCTCTTCATTGCAGTAGATTTTGTTCATTTTACACCTCACAATTAACTTAAGCCATCTGCATAACAGTGTTATTTTATTTGTTAATGAAATCAATCCACGGTGTGGTTCTTCTAAGTGTAATGTTATTACAGTTATCAGAACTTGTGAATGCTGAAGCCTACAGTGATTGGGTACGATTAGTGTCAGAGTTCACATTGAAATCTTTGCATTCTTGGAAGGTAGATTACTTTATATGTTCTACTAAGAAATTATATTCAAATATTTTTCAAGGGAATTCAGGAATCTGTATTTCAGATATGATTGGGGATCAGATTAGTTGCTGAATTTTTTTTTGAAAATGTATCGTTTTCTTTTGTGTGATAATGTTTCTTATTTCAGTGGGCTGGCAGCAGTGTTTACTACCTTCTAGGGTTGTGGTCTAGATCAGTAACATCAGTGAAGTATCTGAAGAGTGACAAGCCCATCCTTCTGGATGAATATGTGCCTAAAATCATAGAAGGTTTTGTTACTGCAAGATTTGATTCATTGCAGGTCAGATGGAGTCAATTATCATGATCGTGCCCACCATTTGTGAATTGTTTACCCATACCCTTCATATCCTTTTACTGCAGTCTGAACAGCCGGATGAACTTGGTGAAAATCCCCTGGACAATGTGGAGGTGCTTCAGGATCAGCTTGATTTCTTTCCTTACCTCTGCAGATATCAGGTTCATACTTTTTCATTCTCCTAGCTAAGTCATGTTGTGGAAATTTTAATGATATTATTCTATAGAGAACCTGAAATTCAGGCTTACTTGTTTACAATTTAAATATTATATATGCAGTTATTTCTTTTCTATTAATTATAACGTCTCTGACTTTCCAGTATGAAGGTTGCAGTTCATATTTGATGAAGATTGTGGAACCCATCATAAATAGCTATATGGTATTCTCTCGCACTTCTTTAGGACGTGTCAATTTAGATTTATTCTCTTAATAATCTGAGTGTGTGTCTTGATTTAATTTATGCAGAATGAAGCTAAAGCCCAAATATCTGTAGATAGCTATGGAATTTCTTTAACAGAAGCCAAACTTGCATGGTTCACGCACATAGTTGCTGCTATTCTGAAGATTAAACAAATTTCTGGTTTTAGGTAATTTGTTTAAACAAATCGGTTTATGAGTAAGCATTTGTGGACAGTAATAGCCTTTTTTCTGAATCGCAGTGGAGAATCACATGAGATACTTGATGCAGAGATTTCAGCTCGTGTTCTGCAGTTGATTAATGTCACCGACAGTGGAATACACTGTAGGGTATGTGAATATTTTTTGGATTTGTCTGCAAAATTGGGCAGGCAACATAATCTGCCCTTTGTTAAATGGTTTTTCTCATGCGAATTTTCTGCAAAGTACTTGTGAAAATTTGATCACAAGACCTTTAGATAGGGAACATGCTAAAGCTCTTTTATCCTTCCCCCTATTTGACCAGTGGCTAAAGTTCAGTCCTGTTCATTATTTTTCTTATCGATATCCATGGTTCTGTTGGATATTTTCAGAGGTATAAGGATATTAGTAAGCAAAGACTTGATCGAGCTATACTAACCTTCTTACATCATCTTAGAAAGTGTTATATTGGTGATCATGCTGCTCTTCCTTCCAAGGTAGTGGGGTAGATGTATGTTATTTTTTAAATTTTGTATGATTTAAAGAAGGCTTAATTATTTCCATTTCCTGCTTTGGACTCTAGCTGTTTTACGCCCGTTTATCTGAACTTCTTGGACTCCATGATCATCTACTTCTTGTCAATGTTATTGTGGGAAAGATTGCTACTAATCTCAAGTCTTACAAAGAGGTGATGAATTATATATATATATATATTCTATATTCCCTTGCTTTTCATATATAATTCATTTCATTCACTTTAGAATCTCTTTTCCAGTGCAAAGAGGTTATTGATCACACTATAAGCCTCTTTTCGGAAATGACATCTGGGTTAGTCGTGTTCCATATGAACCTCCTTATACTACTGTGTTACCCCATTTTTATACCATTTCATATTCTTTGTATACTTTCCAGATTCATGACAGGAAAGCTACTTCTTGAGTTGGATACAGTTCAACGCATAATTTCAAACCAGAATGTAATTATCATCTACTCCATTTATTTTGAGAAGCTCTTTTGGTGAAGAACTGACTATTCTAGCATGTTGGAGATGCCCAATCCATGGACTAGTCCAAGTTAGTGGTAGTATACCATTGGCTATCCATTTCTTGTGTGTTAGCCAATACTTGCTGGTCCATCTCCTATCTAGCTACATTCGCTAAGATGAATAATTGCCAAGCATATGGCTTCATAGTTGGTGTGTGGATGATGTTCTAGACATCTTGCCCACCCATCATCATCCCAACTGTGCTGAGTGGGTTAACGAACAATCTATATCTATTTATCAATTTTTCTTCTCCTACCTAGTGACAACCATTCTCCATTGATGCACTATCCTATTAATATCTAAACAGGATTAAACTTGCCCTAAGTGAATGCCTTTGTTGGCCATTGATCATGGAGGATGGTTTTTACATTGGACATGAACAACGAAAGGAGTAATAATAAATTTCAATGATGTGCTCAAGCATATGCTGTAATTGCCTGTTTGAAATTATAATTGAACTTTAACTTCTATGGATGAGAGAGAGAGATTACTGTCGGAGGAAAATGAATGTGGTATGTAATTTGGCAACTGCTGAAATGTAGGACATCTGTATATCGTTTTACGTATTGAAGATGAAATTTTGTTGAATAGACTGGACTGGTATAAGTAAATGGGAGCTGAAGATCCTTCTGTGCTAGGTTGAAAAAAAGGAAACACAAATGTAAAAGCATAAATATGTTTCTGTATATCTGAAAAGGATATCTCTTCAAAAATAAATATCTTCCACATGGTTTGAATTTCAGGGGGAGCAACTCCTGTTTTTAAAAAGCGTAGAATGTTTCCACAGCCGAACAATGTTTTATTACACAGTTGGAATGTTAGTTTTCATGGAAGATAGCCCTCTGAAATTCAGGTCTTCAATGGAACATCTTCTGCAGGTTGGTTGTTTCTTGTTGTCTTCATAATTCAAGTTATAGCAATGGCTTATTTTCATGTTGACTAAAGTGATTCTGATACTCGTTCCTTTTCTTTCAATATTGGCGTGCTCTTTTAGTTTGGGGAATGTAGCTTCTCCCACTCCCCCTCCAAAAAAAAAGATTCTGTTCCTGATAATTGTAGGCCAAACCATAATTCTTGGAATGTTTCGGATCAAAATATGGACAAATATACCTATGCCTTCTGTCAATTGCAAATCAACTGGAAACTGGTTTCATTGATAGGATCTGGGTTTAAGAAGAGAGATTCTACTGAAGATAATAATGTCAGAATCTGAAAACAGTAATGACTTCATAGACTAAGGAGAATTTCCAAACACAATACAGGTTCAAATAAATCACTTGTTTGTATGTGATTAAGGATTATTGGGGTTTGTGGGATATGTGGGACTCTATCATTCATGTACTTTTTAATTTCTTTATTTGAACTTGACTTTTCTTCTATCCATGGTCTTTTAATTGGCGATAAAAACTTGTGCATATCCTTGTGTGCAATTGATTAATGTTGCACCGTCATATGTTGATGCATAACTGTTTCCAAAATCTGAAGTATGATGGCAAAACATGTGCAATTTATGGGATATGGTTAACATTTTGAAACTCATTCATTCATTTGGTGAAATTTCATTCTAATTACCTTTTGTTATGTATAAGGTTTTTCTTAAGTTGGAATCTGCACCTGATGCAATTTTTCGATCAGATGCTGGAAAAGTTGCATTGATTGGATTATTTCGGGACCTTCGAGGAATAGCAATGGCAACTAACAGGTTGGCACTCATTTAACACCTGAAACTGTTTTATTTGGTGAAGATTTTGTTGCTTAATTACATACTATTTTCCCTTTAGTTGCATATTTTTATGTTCTGCCTGTATTTGATTTGGATGTTGCAGTCGCAGGACGTATGGGTTCCTTTTTGATTGGCTCTATCCAGCGCACATGCCTATTCTTTTGAAAGCCATTGTGCAGTGGGCTGATTCTCCACTGGTAAAAGATTCATCCTTTTAAATGAAATTTATTGAGTGATCACTGAATTTAATTTAAACAGACTAAGGATTTAGACTGCCATCCCCACTTTTTTCCTTGCTGTAATTTCTCTGCAAATGAAATGAACATTTAATTCTACTTGAGTAACACGTGAAATCATTCTTGGTCTATTTATTTGTCTTTGTATATTATAGGCTGCTGGATCCAAGATGAAATTCTTCCTCTGATGATTCTATTCTTGATCTTGAGAGGATGGAGAGGGGATGAAATTCCTCCTCATTTATTGGGATTTGCACTATGAAAGACTAAAGTTAACTAAGAAAAAAAATGAGAATACAAATAAAAGTCATGATATTTTAGAAAATCCATATGTACCATTCCATAAAAGGCTTCGTGAACCATGCTCATGCTGCATTGCATTTATGAAGTCACGATTTAAGAGAATGGCCAGCTTCTTCGGATTGAAATTTAGTGTGGCTGCAATCAGACATTAATTAAGGGCTTGTTTGGGAACCAGATTTAAAACCTATGTTTCATAGATTCCGAGGTAAAAATTAGGTTTTGAAAAGTGATTTATGTTTGGGAAGTTATAGCTTTTACGGATTCCGAGGCAAAAAAGTGGGTAGGAAAGAGGAAAGTAGGAAAGAGAAAGAAAGAAAAAGAAGGAAAGAGAAAAGAGGAAAAAGTAGGAAAGAGAAAGTAGGAAAGAGAAAACCTAAGTTTCAAACTGAGGTTTTGTAACCTAGGTTTTGAAACCTAAATGTCAAACAAGCCCTAAATATTGGCCGAGTTTTATTGGAAAGCAAAATACGCACTAAACTATTCTATGTCAAATACACAATCTAAATGAACAAACTTTGGTTAATATTGTAATATGTTTTCAAATTAACACATTGCTGGTGTAGGCTTGTATAAAATTCACGTGTAATTCAAGAAATAAATTATTTCAGAAACTTGTCAATGCAGGTAACAACTCCATTGTTGAAACTTGTGGATGAATTGGTCCTGAACAAATCTCAGCGATTGATCTTTGATTCATCTTCCCCTAATGGGATACTGCTTTTCCGGGAAGTCAGTAAACTGATTGTAGCCTATGGGTCGAGAATTTTACCTCTTCCAAATAGAGAAGATATATACACATTTAAATACAAGGGGATATCAATTTGTTTTTCAATTCTTAGAAGAGGTATGATTGTACTTTGCTAACATTTTCATATTATTCAAATGTATATGTTTTTCCTTCTTCACTTATTTTCTTCTATATCTGAAGAGTTGATTGATGATAAATCACAATGATGTCATGTGATCCATGTGACCAACCTTGCTTAGAAGGATCAGTTTTGTTGTCTTTATTCTTGTTTTTGAGGTCAAGACTTTGGTAAAAGGGAATTGTTAAAGTAGATCCTTGCATTCTTTTCTCTGCAACATGAAATTTAAATGTGTCATGTAATGCATGGAATCTTACAAGTCTGCTGGTATTTTGAGTATATTTTATGTACTGCGTGAGCAGGTTTTAAAATTGCTGACTATCATTCTGCTGCATTCTTTATGATATGCAACCATCCATTATTCTTTTCAGAGAATAATACAATTTATTGATCATTGTTCATAAAGATATTGTATTTTCACATCAACTCTGGGCTAAACGGTTTTTTTTCTGGGTATGCCAGCACTATCTGGGAATTATGTCAACTTTGGTGTTTTTGAGCTTTATGGTGATAGAGCATTGGTGGATGTTCTAGATATAATTGTGAAGATGATATTATCCATTCCTTCGGCTGATGTATTTGCATTTCGAAAGGTATTACTCATAGCTTGGGATGTACTTTTCCAAGTTGATGTTTTGAAATTTATTTTCACATTTGAAGATGTGCAACAAAATTTATTTTTATGGTTTGTTGTGACGAATGGTCATTTTTGGCTTTTTCCATTTTGTCAATGCTAAGATTTATCTTTTACTTTCTAGCATAGGCCATATTATCATGTTTGAGTTATGGTGGTCACTTTTCTATAATCTGGTTGATTCATATTAGCTGCTGTTGCTGTGATCTCCTTTTTTAAAACCAATAATATGTATGTGTGTATGTGTGTGTGTGTGTGTGTGTGTGTGTGTGTGTGTGTGTGTGTGTGTGTCTATGTAATGGAACATATGACCAGCTATAGTAGTAGCATCCTAACTGTCATTCATTGTTATTTGAAATATGTGTTTTTAAGTTAATCCTTTACTGTCTGTTTTTTTCCCAGCTCACATCTGCTTACTTTGCATTCTTGGAAACCCTCTTCGGCAGTCATTTGTCATTTGTTTTGAGTTTGGATAAAACCACATTTATGTATATCATTGGAACTCTCGAATCAGGCCTTAAAGATTTAAGTGAGAATATATCATCACAGGTTAGTAGAAGCACCATTTTTTGTAACTCTTAATAGTTCATCTCCCTCATTTCTTGCTTTTTCCTTTTTTGGGCAGCTCTGGTCTTTGTTAAATTATTAGAAGAAAGTCTTTGGTCCATGAATGAAATGTCCATCATCATGCGCTTGTAACTGGGAAACAGCCATGTTAGCATATGATCTTATTCGTGTACTTTGTTCGGTAACTGTCTTCTCTTTTTGCAGTGTGCCTCTGCTATCGACCACTTGGCTACATTTTATTTCATGCATGTTACTGTCGCAGAGTCAATTGCGTCACCTGCTGCATTGAATATAGCTCAACGAATCTCTGATTGCTCTGTGTTGTTCTCTGGAGTAAGTTTATCCTGGGTTTGCTGCCAAGATACATTGTTCACTTTTGGTTTGCACTGTGAAAAGTAGGGCAGGCCAACTTGACTGTTAAATGATGAGAATGTAAAAATGGTCGCAGATAAGTATGGAAATAATTTAGGTTTATACATAATACATTTTCTTCATCCATATTTCATAACACCATATCATTTGTGAATAAATCTATCTGTAACTGGATACGGAAATTGATAAGTATTAGTATTATTTAAATGAAAAGATTGTGTGAGGGAGCCATCTAAAATTAAAGTTAACCATTATTTGTATCAAGTTGTAATACTACATCTTATTCTTAATATAAGATCCAATTGACTTTTATGAAAAGATTAAAAAAACTAAATAAATTATTTAATTATAACAGTTTATAAGTCAGGCAACTTTGTTTGGAAAATATAAGAAATGTATTCAGTAATTAGATTTTTTAATCTCCCTAGAAAAAGTCATATGACTCCTAGTTTAAAGATAAGAAGTAGTGTGTAAAGTTTTGTTTGTGTTTTTCGTCAATATCCGAGTTTTCCCTTGCCCTAAATAATGTCTCAATGACTGTACCCTGACCCAAATATCAGCAGCAATGTGGATATGAAATCGATAATAATTCGATGACAGTATTTTCACTTAACCATGAATAATACAAATATAAAATCATTCTTGACAGTAGTAAGTTGATAAGTCCCAAAATCTAGGTACTCACCAATCTCTCATACTCTCTGTTTAAGCAAAAATCTCACTCAATGGAAGAGAATAAAAGCCAAAAGAAGGAGAATCTCCAATCTCAAAATAATATTAATTAATTCATTGATGCATTGGATTACAGTACGCCCCTATATTTATAAGCCCAGGATTACAATTGATTGTAATTGACTAACCTAGTGGACACCCCATGATCCCTCATATTTCTCTCTAACTGACTCCATAACAACTCAATAACTGACCCACTACCTAATAATGAAAATTAAATACTTAAAATAAACCAATAAACCATTAAAACCGTTCCCCATATTCCTCCGGTATCTTATCATAAGTAGTAACTCAACTCATGCTACAATTATATATGCCCTTTGCTCCTTTGGCTTCTAGGTTCTTATACCCCCTTCTCTTTTACTGTATGTACTCTGTAGTTATTATCGTAGATGCAAATAGATGTTAGAGCCAAGTATGACTTTCGCAATTTTTTATCCAGTGATCCCATTCACAAAATGTCATTTTTATTTTTCTGATCTACTCAGTTAGTGTTAAAAATCAAATTTGAGTTGTAACTTTTCCATATTTATTTCCTGTAATCTTGTCTAGGATTAGGAGAGAATAAATCATCATTAATATTGATTGTAATCGTTGATTATTCTCCCTTTGATTGAGCCTTCAGCATTTATATATTATACCCCTTTGTTCACAATAAAATACACAACAATGAGAATGATTTAGTCTCTCTAACATGGTATCAATGCACTCTGGGTTCTATTTGAACTCAATGACTCATCCCTAAGTCCTCCCTTATGTGCAAGACCGAGAGAGAGAGAGAGTGAGACAACAAGCGTTTCTGGATCTCCTAAACAGAGGTCTATTGACGACATCGCTACCACTAATCGCCTCAGACATTGCCGATTGACGGTTTCCCGAAGTCCAACACCATTATGAGCTGCGCATGATCCTTACGTGTTGACACAGTCCTGTGCGTGTGAAAGCCACACATTGTCGCTGTCTCGGCCCAGAAAGATGAATCCGGTTGACTTTTCTCCTCTTTTTAGATTTGTTCCAAGGCACCCAGTCAATGTAGACTTAGCTCCTATGGCCCTAGTAAGTGGTACAAACCTTGAAACTCCAAGCAATACCTCTCTTGTACTCCTTCAACCAAATCTGAGATGGCCCAAGAAGTAGCATTTGCTGGAGAGAATCAAACAATGGTCATAAGCCATAAACTTTATGGTAGTAACTATTTGCAATGCCCACAAAGTGCGTTGATGTATCTACGATGAAGAAGAAAGAAGAATTATATCAATGGACAGGATCCAGCCTCTACCGAGTGCTCCAGATTATGATATGTGGTTTGCAGAAAATAATCAATTAATAAATTGGTTATGGAATTCTATGACTCTTGAAATTAGAGAAGGTTATTTGCTTGTCAAGATAGCAAAGGAAATATGGGATACAACAAAACGCACGTATTCAACCATTGATAATAATGCAACCTTAATTCAACTGAGAAGGCAACTTTAGGATATGAAGCAAGGCAGCTCTACGGTAACTCAATATTACAACACCTTGATGCGTATATGGCAACAACTCGATCTCTTCGAAGTTCACCCATGGAAGGATGTTGATGATGCTCAATATTTTAGGCAAATGGTAGAGAAGGATCGTACAATTGATTTCCTACTGGGTCTTAAGATGCCTTTTAGGAGGTAAGAGGCAAAATCATGGGATCAAAATCACTGCCCTCATTGTTTGAAGTCTTCAACATGGTGAAGTTTGGGGAGAGCAGCAGAAAACTCACCCAAGGTACTCAACCGCTTGGGGGAAGCTTGAGCACTAGCTATCAAAGGTATAAACACTAAAAAAAGGCAACAAATGGTATAATCATTGCAACAAGAAGGTTATACTAGAGACGAGTGTTGGAAACTACATTGGAGACCTTCCAACGGGAGGCCAAATCTCCGACAAGATGGAAAGAGTCATCACATCTTGTTTGAAGAAAAAGAGGGAGAACGTTTGAGCAAGGAAGAACTGTGTAAAGAGATACACTGAATAGCTTGTTTATTTCATACGTAGATGAGGGAATTTATATACAATGTGAGAGCATCAGACTTGAATACTCTTAATGACTAATAAATACTATTAATGACTATAATCTCCTAATAATCATAACTGATCCCCTAAGAATATCTGATTATATATTAATTACAATATATTTACACTCCCCCTCAAGTTGGAGCATAGATGTTAATCAAGCCCAACTTGTTACAGAGATAGTTGATTCGAGTCCCATTCAAGGCTTTGGTAAACAGATCACCTAGCTGGTCTCCAGACCTCACATGTCCTGTAGAAATAACATTTTCTTTGAGCTTATCCCGAACAAAATGGCAATCGATTTTGATGTGTTTCGTGCGTTCATGAAAGACAGAGTTGGAAGCTATGTGCAGAGCCGCTTTATTGTCACACCACAACCTTGCTGATAATGAAGTTTTGAGACCAACTTCCCTTAATAGTTGATAGATCCACACTATCTCACACACTGATTGTGCCATAGCTCTATACTCTGCTTCAGCACTAGACCGAGATACCACATTCTGTTTCTTACTTCTCCAGGATACTAAATTTCCAC
>JANTPZ010115770.1:0-10512 GCA_025593235.1 Vachellia pachyceras
AAGAGAAGCTTAGAGAAGTTTTCAAGTGTTGTAAGGCAAAGTTTATGGCTTGTTGTTAATGCCAAATGCATTGTATTATGTGTAGGAGGTTGAATAGCCAAGAAGAAAGTTCCAAAGTGCAAGAAGGAAACCATTAAAGATTAAGGGAGATTAAGTCAATAAGGTAGCAAATTCTCTAACTTTTACATTTACATTGTTATTAATGTTGTTTGTGTAATTGCCATGCTAATGCTATGTTGAGTGAAGTATGAGCATGTCAATTCTTGCTTGATGTTTGATAATGATGATATGCCTTGGCAAATTATGAGATTAAAGATGTAAGGTTAGTATGCATGCTTAAGTTCATGGCTTTTATCTATTGCACAACAATGATTATGCATGTTAATGTGTTAGTTAGAGATATTTGCTATTGGAATTCCATGAATCTCACTCTCCCATAACAAAACCTTTTTAGGGTCAAGTTGAAGAGAAAAAGGTGAAGAGGTCAAAGGTATGCTCCAAGTATAAGGGAAAATTTTTATAAGTTTATTATGTGCACTTTTGGATTATTGTAACTTAAATTCCTACACTATGAAGCATGGTTGTTCTATGTAGATAGACCAAGCATGCTATATTATTATGCAATTCAATGAGATGCATAAAGGAGAAGAGTTAAAGCATGCAAAAGAACCTAAAAAGGGTCCAAAGCCCTTATCAAAGAGCAAAGTTGAGATGATAATGAAAAATAATAAATGAAGTCCAATTAAACTGAAATTTTTTATTTAAATACTACACATTTCAAGCTTTAAAATGACCCAAAGTTTATTCAATTTGGATGTGTAGATAAAAATTAATGGCTTCCCAAAGTTGAAGGAAAAATCTGGAAAATTGAAAAATGACAAAATGAACATTTTTTATTCGCACAATAAACTGTATTAATTGATCAAGAAATTGGGTAAGAAGATGTTTTTCCCCTATAGAGGACTTCATAAGCTTTATTTAGAAACTTGAAACACTCAATTTTGATTTCTCTAAAACTAGTTATGAATTTTCAAAGTGGGCCAAAAATATAAAATTACCAAGTTCACAGTAACCATGAACAGTACTTTTGTAAAGTTTTAAATTTCACTTGGTTAGCTAATTTGAAGTGTTGAATGTGTAATATCCCTATTTTCTGCTAATTGAAATAAAGGCCAAGCCAATAAGTTATAAAATGAGTTAAGTATATAGATATGGGATCTAGAGAAAGAAGAAGTAAAAGGACAAGAGAACATAAGAACTAGCTCATGAAATTTCGAAGTATAAGGTCTTGAAATTCCCAAGTATAAGGATAAAGGGTAAAATTGTAATTTAAACCTAAAGACCAAGGGTGTTATGGTCATTAAGCTTGAAAGGGCATAAATGTCCTTTAGAAATAAAGATTAAGGCCAATTATGAAATTCAGAAAAGAGTAGAAAAAGTAAGGGCATTTTGGTAATTTGACCAAAAAGTCAACCAAATAGTCAAAGTCAACTAAAAAGTCAAAGTTGACTGAAAATCAAGGAAAAGTCAAAGATGCCCCAAAAGATAGAGTAGGAATAACGGATCATAACCGTCTATCACGAATTTTTGAGATTCGGTCTAGATTTTTAGTTATGGAATTTCGAACGTTTAATTGGTCGAAAAATAATTATTTGTGGTAATAGGAGTCCTTAAATGTTCGAGACTCGAACACAAAAAATGTAAAGTGAATTTTATAGTAATTGATAAAATTACTATCCAGTATCCAGTAAAGGTGATTTTCCAAATCGAAGAGAAAAATGAGCGAAAACCTTGGAAAGAATGTTCTTCAAAAATTAATTATGGAATCTGGTAAGAAATTTGAGGAACGGACAAAGGGTTTGAATATTAGTGAAAATTCTAGGCATTTTTAGTGATCAAATGTCAAATTGTGTTCTGGTGCCACATTTTACGAAGTTTCGCAAGGGGCAAGGAACTCGATTGAATGTGGAACAACTTGTAATTTCCATAATTTTTCCTGCTAGCTGAATTAAATGCTAATCCGATAATTATAAAATGAATTAGAACTCAGAGATAGATAGTACTTAAAGAAAGAAAGGTTATAGGCCGAAAGTCGCAAAGTTAGATCTGGCCTAGTGGATGGAGTTCCGTAGGAATTTCAAAGTTAAGCGTGCTCGTCCTGGAGGAATTTGAGGATGGGTGACCTTCCAGAAAGGGACCCATATGTCATTTAAAAAAAGACCAAGGGCATAAAGGTCTTTTAATTTTTAAAATAAGGGTAAAATGGTAATTTTGGAAAAATAGAGAAAGAAAGGGCAAAATGGTAATTACGAGAAAATGGAAGGGCATTTTGGTCGTTTGACAAAGTCAAAGTCAAAAGTCAACTGTTGACCAAAAATTTACAAATGCCCAATAGACCGAGCTCGACTCATAAAACGCAACCGTGAATCACGGATTTTCCAGATTTGGACTGGATTTCCGTCGATAGAATTTTGAAGGGTAAAAATAATTATTTAAGGTATCAGAGGCCCTCAAAAAATTGAGATAAAAATATGGAAAATTTAGTGAATTTTATAGCATTTAATAAAATTATTACCTAGTGTATGATTAAGGCGATTTCCCTGAAAATCGAGAAAAATACCTGAAAATCGTCAAAATATAATTTATTTCAAAAATTAATTTTGGAAAATCTAGAGGGCATTTTAAAAAAAGGAAAAAGGACTAGAGAATCAGTGAAAAATGTAGTATTTTTCAAGGCCCTAAAAGAATTTTACTCTCCGATTATACTTTTTCAGGGATTTTGGACAGGATAAATTAATCCTGTAAAATTTGAGGTAACGCTCCTTATTTTCCCTTATAAACATCATATTAGATCACTGTTGAACCACTTTAGGGCTTTGTATAACTTAAATTGATCAAAGAAGTGAACTTGAAAAATTTACAAAACGTGTTACTGTTCATTTGGTCAATTTCAAGATTTATGGCCCAACTTTTATATATCATAACTAATTATAGAAAAATCAAAATTGAGTGGTTCAAATTTCTATTTGAAGCTTATTAATGTTCTAGAGGGGAAAACTCACTGGTTCCAATACTTGTCCAATCAATACAGTTAATTCCATGAAAATCACTGTTCATTTTGTAACTTTCCAGTTTTTCCAGATTTATCACTCAACTTTGAAAAATCATAACTCTTTATCTACATATCCAAATTTAGCAAAATTTAGCTCATTTTAAACCTTAGGATGTGTAGTATTTAAATGGAAAATTTCAGGTCATTTGGACCTCATTTTCTATTTTTCATCGTTATTCCAAAAATAGGGCACATTTAATGGTTTTGAAACCTCTTACTTGAGAACTTGCCATTTCTAAAATTTATCAAAACCTCTTTTGACCATTTTCAAACTTCTCTTAATGCATGCCTAACTTGTCTACTTCTTTTGAATATATTCATGCATGCATTCACATATGTTCACTATTTATCATGTAGAGGTTCAATTTACATAACTACAACAATCCTCAATATAAACTTCAAACATCATACATAATTTCCTACAAGCAAGATCATCATAATATGCCATCTTCAATCACCATAAAATTTGCTCTTATCCTTGCTTGTGCTAGTACCTAGAATGGTTAGTGGGGGAGAATGAGATTTTTGGAAATCTCAATAGCAAAACTTTCTAACACACACTTTATAAAATCGCATGATAACTTGCAATATAAGTGTAAATTCATGAAATGTGCAACATGTAACAATTAAATGCATATGGCCATAGTATGCAAAAGTACATATTCACACTTCCAATCATCATAAATTTTCAGTCCAAGTCATGCATAAATTCATACACATTTTCAAAGCAACTTAGCTTAAGGTTAGAAGGTTTTACTATCTTGTCTCTTTATTCCCTTGAAACTTGAATCCTTTCTTGATGAACTTTCCCAATGAGTTCTTGGGTTTCTTAACTTCCTAAACATTATACAATAACATAATCATCATTTTCATACCATCAACAAGGCAAAAGAATTGCAAAAACGCAATGTAATCCCTCTTGCCCTTTTTAAACCTCTTAAAGCTTTGTAACTTGATCTTATGATTTCTAATGCTTCCCAAAACTTTCTTTTACTTATACCCTACACAATTTTGCCTTTTAAACTCATTGGAAGCATCAAAATCATCAAAACAACACTCCTTTATCCAATTTCCAGATCTGGACAAAAATTCCCCAAAAATAGAAAAATGTTTCTTTTCAAACTTTCAACTTATAGAACAATATATTCTTGATCCCAAAACACGTCTCAAGTATTATTTGGCTTGAAAACAACTCTTCCTCATAAAATAGAAAATTGGACAGCACCTCCCCTTAAACTTGTTATTTCCTAAAATTTATACAAACATCAAACCAAGCCAATGTATACATCAATCTTCTCCTTATCATGCAAGGAGTGTTTTGCAATCAATTATTTCCTCTAAATCCCTCTCTTTCTTACTTTTACCATCAAGAACCCTAACTTTCAATCTTGAAAAAGAGTGGTTTAATCAAAAATCTAAACCGATAGAAAGGTAGAGGAGGTTGCAAGGATTAAGAAAAGGTATAGGTTTGTATGGAAGAAGCTTTTACCTTGGATTTTCTTGAACTTTTCTCCTTCAAACTTGCTTGTTCATGGCGTGAGTTTTGCTCTTCATGGAGGGGAGGAAGATGACGGTTTTTGGGTGAGAAAATGGAAGAGAAAATGCTTAATTAATTATCTCATAATATGATCAAAGGCCAAGATCTCTTCTTGATTAAAAATCTTGATCTAACGGATATGGTGTTTCCACCACATATGACACTATTTTCATTCTTATTGGTGCCTTATATTTAGCATTTAATGAGGACTTATCACTTAGTAACTAGGGGTTGGGATCCTAGTTACTCTAACTAAATCCATCTCCTTCCAGTTACTTCATCCGACTGCGATTTTCGCCGATAACCGAACTTTTATTCCGGTAAATTTTTCTTCACTTTCATGTAGATATTTTATTCCTATTTTAATCTCCATAATTCATTTACTAATATGGCAAAATATTTCTCCAAAAATACCCCTAAAATTCATCCAAAATTAACAGGGTATTTTTATCCTGTCGAAAACCCCTGAAAAATGTATTCCTGATGGGGAATTAACTTTTAGGGTATTAAATATTTCTATAATTTTCACTAATATCTAGCCCTTTTCCTTTCCTCAATTTGCCCTTCGGATTGTCTAAAAATAATTTTTGAATAAAATTATTTTTTCAGGGTTTTCGGGCATTTTTCCTTAAAATCGGGAAATTCGCCTCAATCGTATATTGGGCAATAATTTTATTAATTACTATAAAATTCACTTTATTTTTCTATGCCCTGAACTCAGCTGATTGAGGTCTCCTGGTACCTCAAATAATTATTTTCGGCCATTAAATCTTTAAAATTCCATAAATCATAATCTAGGCCGAATTTCAGCAATCAATCGAATCACTTATAATCATTGAGTTCTACTCTATCTTTTGGGCATCTATGAATTTTTCTGATATTTTGGTCAATAGTTGACTTTTTTGACTTTGACTTTGGTCAAATGATCAAAATGCCCTTACCTTTTCTCTTAATTACCAAAATGCCCTTATTTTGTCTAATCTTTCAAAATTCCAATTTTGCCCTTGACTTTTCTGCCCCTGATCTTTTTGTTTAATGACACTTAGGTCCTTCCCAAGGGGTCACCCATCCTTACACAACTCCAGGGCAAGCACGCTTAACTGCGGAGTTCTTATAAAATTTCTCCCGCTGAGTCAGGTCTGACTTTGGGTGATTCAGCCCATCGGCATCATCTTTTTCCGTACTTTCTATCTATGGGTTCAAAGTCAACTTTTGACTACTGGTTTGATCCTTTTTTATCTAATAACCATATTGTCCTTGGTCTTTATACTTAATGACATTTATGTCCCTAGCTTACATTCTTAGTAATTTCAAAGACGTATGACTAAATTGACCAGGGTCTCTTTGGTCCATGACATCTTGTCTTTCTGTACTTTTATTTCTATAGGCCTTTTCCCATTTCATAACTATTGGTTTGGCCTCTATTTCAATTTACAAAAAAGGCTGGATATTACATTTCTCTCCCCCTTAAAATAAATTTCGTCCTCGAAATTTACACATGAGTCATTAACTTTAGGCTCTGAACTTTCATCTCTTCTTCTATTTCCCCACATACTTTCTCTGGCGCCTTTGACTTAGACTTGGGGGTAAGGCCAAATGATACTATCATCTTATCTTTAAATTCTCACAAACCTTTCTTTGATTAATTTATTTTAACCTTAAAGACTGACCTAATTCTACTTATTGGAGATACCCTTAAAGGTATATGATCTCCAACCTTATCATTCATCTTCTCTTATTGGCATGAATTAATTACTGATTTGTTACATCTCTTTAGCTTTATCTTCTAAGCCATTCCATGATTGTCTTATAACATTCCTTTCAGAACTTCATCACTCCAATAGGGAATTTTTAAGATTTCTCACTTCCCTTAGTTCTTCTGTGCTTTCATAGTTCAGATAAACTTTTCCTTTACTTTCTAGATCTCATGCTATTTAACTAGCTTTATAGCTATATGCTAGTATTCATACATAATGCTTGAAGATTCAATCTTTGAAGCTTTTTGATACTTTATCTAGCCTGATTATACTTTATTCAGGACTTATAGCTTTGTCTTTACTTTCTTTACCTTCCCTCTTTTCAGATATTGGAATAAGCTTACTCTCATTGTGTAATATCCACCCTTTACTGTAAACTAAAATAGAGGGCAAACTGATAGTTATGAGATAAGATAAGGCCCAGAAATAAAAGTACTGAAAGAGAAGTGTCAATGGACCAAAGAGACCCTGGTCAATTTAGTCCTAAGGCTTTGAAATTACTAAGAATGTAAGCCAGGGACATAAATGTCATTAAGTATAAAGATCAAGGGCAATATGGTCATTGAATGAAAAGGGCCAAACCAGTAGTCAAAAGTCAAGCAAGAGCCCACAGATAGAAAGCACGGAAAAAGTTGATGCGGATGGGCTAGATAACCTAAAGTCAGACTTGGCTCAGTGGATGAAATTTTGTGAAAACTCCGCAGTTATGCGTGCTCACCCTGGAGTAGTGTAAGGATGGTGACCTTCTGGGAAGGACCCAGATGTCATTCCACGAAAAGATCAATGGCGAAAAAGTCAAGGGCAAAATGCGAATTACGAAAAGTTAGACAGTGTAAGGGCATTTTGGTCATTTGACAAAGTCAAATTCAAAAAGTCAACCATTGACCAAAATATCAGAAAAAGGCACAGATGCCTAACAGATAGAGCAGAACTCATTGATTAACTGAGATTTGATAGATTGTCAAAATGTGGCCTAGATCTCTGTTTATAGAATTTTGAAGATTTAATGGCCGAAAATAATTATTTGCAGTATCAGGAGACCTCAATGAGTTGAGTTAGGGCACAGAAAAATAAAGTGAACTTTATAGTAATTTATAAAATTATTGCTCAATATATGATTAAGGCAATTGGCCAGAACGGAGAGAAAATGCCCGAAAATCCTGAAAATATAATTTTATTCAAAAATTATTTTTAGACAATCTAGAGGGCAAATTGGGAAAAGAAAAAGGTCTTGAATATCAGTGAAAAATGTAGTAATTTTTAAGACCCTAAAAATATTTTGCCCTCCGATTGTATGTTTTTTAGGGATTTCGGTAGGATGAAAATACCCTATTAATTTTGGGTGAAGTTTAGGGGTATTTTTGGATAAATATTTTGCTACATGAGTAAGTGAAATATGGAGATTAAAAGAGGAATAAAATATCTCCAGAAAAGCAGAGAAAAATTTGCCGAAATAAAGTTATGTTTACTGGTAAAATTTGTAATAGGTAAAAGTAACCGAATGGTAACCGGTATGGTTAGTGTAACCAAGGTTTCTAACCAGATTTTTGCCCCATGTGCAGCCATTATTACAACTTTATGATAACTAATAGAAATCAAGCACATGTGAGAGAGGTGGAAAGATTATATCCCTTAGACCAAGATATTTTGCAAGATTAAATCACAACCATCCATTCTTTTTACATGGAATCAGATTTTTTCCCACTTTCCTTAGCCTTTAAGTCAGTAACAAATGGCAGCCAATGAGAGCCAACAAGTTGTTAAATGTTTTCGTTTAATTTGAGCCATTGGATCAATCCATTAAAATCAAGGGCTAAGATTTAACCAATACATGTTGTAAATATGACAAGGTTGAAGGGCATTTTTGGAAAACGGATTTTGGGGACAAATTTTTAGTCTTCTTCACTCCCATTTCTGTCCATTTTCATGCTCAAGCAGGCCAAGAAGAGAAGAGAGGTGGTGGAGAAGAGGAAACAAGAGAAATCACAAGATTCAAGCTAAAACTCAAGGTAAGTAGGTGTTTTAGGCTTGAAATCTTCCATAGAACTCATCTAGAGCCTTTAATCTATTGAAGGAGTGGTTTTATTGGCTGTTTTTGATGATGGAGGGTTTATGATAGAAATCAAGAAAAGCAATAATCACATGTAACAAGTGCCATAAATCAACTCTATGTATGTTTTGCAACATATTAATGTAAAGTTTTAGTTGATTTGATGATGAAATGAATTTTGGCAAGAAACCCTTATTTTTGCTGCTGGAACAAAATTAATTATATATGGGAATGGATGTTTTTAAGTTATTAGCTGGTTAGAAATCGGTGAAGGAATGAGATTATGCATAGGTATGCAAAGAAATCATGCAAAAATTCATTTCCTCTTATTTTGGTAAATTTCGTGCAATTGCAGTAATGAAAGAAAAGAGTGAAATTTTGATGATTTTGATGCTTCCATTGAGTTTAAAAGACAAAATTTTATAGGGTATAAATAAGAGAAAGTTTTGGGAAGCATTAGAAATCATAAGAACAAATTACAAAGTTCTAAGGTTCCTTAAAAGAGCAAGAAAGGTCATATTGTGTTTTTGTGATTCTAGTATCTAACCAGTGGCTTGGAAATGATGGTTATGCTCTTGAATGGTGTTTAGGAAATTGAGAAACTAAGGAACCTATTGAGAAAGTTGACCAAGAGAGCTTAAAGTCTAAGGGAAGATAAAGGAAAAAGGTAGCAACACTCGTAACTTTGGCATCTACTTTGCATTGATTATGTATGTGTTGATTGCCATGATTGTTGTGTGGTAGCAATCATTTGAATTATGAAATCTTATTTGTGTCAAAGCTTATTGGTTGTTATGCAGTGATTGTCTTGACTTGGTGAAAATTTGATTGATTGTTCTGGTTACATGGCATACTTGTTTCATTTGATAATCACGCACGTAGATGTATTATTAGAGTGTCTGCCACTGGGATTTCCTTAAAATCTCACCCTCTCCAACTAATCATTTTAGGTACAAGCTCAAGCAACGGTAAGAGTAAGGTTTATAGTGATTGAAGGTGGCATATAATCATGTTCTTGCTTGTGGAAATTGTTGATACCTTGTTTTGATGATAACAAAATTGTGCTAAGAGTTTGTAAAATGATTTTTAAGTCTCAAGTTTCAATGTTTTGATTCAGTGCTTCTTGAAAATACTCGAGTGTTTGTGTCAAAGTATTGACAGTAATCGAGCATTGGAATTCAATGCTCCAGCACTGTATGTCCTAAACTTAAGAAAATTTAGTGCTTCCAGGCAATACTCAAAGTATTGACATGAAGTGTTGTCAATACTCGAGTATTGGAATGAAGTACTCGAGCATTTTATTTTGAAAAGAAGTTTTAAACTATACTCTGAGTGAACACTTCAAGTATTGGCTGACAGCAGAGCCAATGCTTGAGCACTAGGTTTACAGTACTCGAGCATTGAGGATTTTCTGATAACACTCCAAGTCAACACTTCAAGTATTGGAAGAAAGTATTGCCAATACTCGAGCATTCAGTCTCAGTACTCGAGTATTGACTATTTTTCTCAAACACTGACAGATAACACTTCCAGCATTGGCTAACAGCATAACTAATGCTCGAGCACTACAAATGCAGTCCTCGAGTGTTGAGCCTTCTGTTAGTGCTGACAAGTAATACTTCAAGTAATAGCTTCCAGCAAGAGCCAACACTCGAGCATAGTTTCCAGCACTCAAGTATTGAAGTTTTCACACAACACTGGAAGCCAACACTGTAACACCCCAAAAATCTAACCAAAATACTTAATGAAATTTCACCCTGCCTACTGCCTCTGCAGCGCTTGGCGTAACGCAGCGCTTGGCATGGCACCAGCTCTGATACGAAAAATGTAACACCCCAAAATTCTAACCAAAATACTTAATGGGAATTTTGACATGTGTAAATAAAGAGGATTTCAAACATCAATTCATTGAAATATATCCTCAACAATGCCAAAATACATGTCCTTAATAGCAAATCAAATCCTACCAAAATATCAGAGTAAATAGAAAATAAATCGTGGAAGTTTTAGAGTCATGGCAATTCAAAATGATAGCATGTGCCTAAGGGCACAAGAG
>JANTPZ010115771.1:0-15335 GCA_025593235.1 Vachellia pachyceras
ACCCTAAACCCTAAACCCTAAACCCTAAACCCTAAACCCTAAACCCTAAACCCTAAACCCTAAACCCTAAACCCTAAACCCTAAACCCTAAACCCTAAACCCTAAACCCTAAACCCTAAACCCTAAACCCTAAACCCTAAACCCTAAACCCTAAACCTTAGCAATGTCAACGTTATTAGGAGTCACCTGAAACAAATACATACATTCATACATATGTATAAATACACCCAAAATGGAAACAAGTAAACTTCAGGCAATATTCAGTATGTGGAAAAGTTTCTGCATAGCAAACATTATATTGCTCTTCTAGTTTTTCTGTTTTCAGAAGGAAAACAATGGTAACTCCTAAAATAATAGCTAATTACAAAATATGGCAAAACACTAGCACAAATTCTGGGATTAAATGGAATTATTAAACTGCAATTAAACTTAACCACAAGATATGCCGGTTCGTGAAAATTGTCCAAGGGAGAAAGCACCTTGAAATTAACTTTAAAAGGACTCAATATTTTTATTCTAGTCTAAAGTTCCACAATATTTTCTTGCATTTTTCAAGATTTTATAACTGTTGTAACTGACCCTTGTTTGGAGAAGGTAAAATTAACTTCCCCCCACTTGTTTCCAAATAATAAGGCTCTGTAATGGATCGGGTCTTAGAACATCCGAGAAGACAGCATTCAAAGTAATGATGGAAGCAGAAAAATCATTATAATCATTGTACCAGGAGCCAGGAAGAGGACTTAGAGGAGGATAAGCAATAAGCAACATAAATAGAATATTTATCCTTACCTTCTCTTCCATAACTTGCTTGAGAATGGATAGAGTGATAGTCTCAGCTTCTTGGAGAGTTAGGTCCTGCAAAACAAACGTCACAATCACCCAGTTATCATGACATATGGATGCTTTTGGAAAGAGAATCTACCAAAACAGCATATGCAACCTGATAGACAAAGAGGAATGGATAGTTTGTCTTGATATCAAAATAATCTAATTTTTACCATTGCATAGACCACAAAATAACAAGTAGGATGACAGAACCAAATATGAATGGAAGTCACAAGATTCATGTATTTTTTTGTCATAAAATGTGATAAAATTTGAGGAAAAATGTTTCTGATGATCTGTTCTCAAGATTACAAGGCTCTTTATACACTTTAGTTCTGTCTAGAGTATTCCTAAATGCTGCACTGTATATGAAAGATCCGAGAAAGGTGGTTTTGGAGAGAGGAAGAGACATGCATGTCTCTCTGATTCCTGTCACATGCCTTACTTATAACATCTCTTGGATTCCTTTTCTCTCTACTAACCAGACCTACATTTATCTATGAACATGTATTTATACCATTTCGTCAGTGAACAGGCTCAAACTCTGCAGTCTTTTGAATTGGTGTGTTAATAATATTTCATATTCTTGTGGTACATTATTGCATAAGCTCTAATCATTTTCCTTTTCTAATTAATCCTTAATTTTGCTTGTAATGCCACTACTGAGTTTGAAAAGTGTGTTGGCCAAATACATTCCAACAAACAATAATTGATCCTAGTTGGAAACCAGTAGCAAAAAAAGAGTTGAGGGCCTTAAAGGCGAACAAAACATGGGAGCTCACATCCCTTCCAAGGGGCAAGAAAACAGCAAAATGCAGATGGATCTTTACTCCAAAATTGAATCCTGATGGGAGTATAGATAAATATAACGCAAGGCTAATTGCAAAAGGGTATACCCAAACACAGAAGTATCAAGAAATTTTTGCATCAATGACAAAGTTCAACACCATCAAAGTCCTTTTGTTTATAGCTGCCAACCTTGATTGGTCTATACATCAGTTGAATGTAAAGAATGCATCCCTGAATGGAGATTTAGAAGAGGAAGTGTAGATGAAGGTCCCACATGGAGTAATAGCTCCCCAGAATTCAGTTTGCAAACTCAACAAATCTCTATACAGCCTGAAACAATCTCCACGAGCATGGTTTGATAGGTTTGCTAATGAAGTCAAGAAGTGTGGCTATACTCGAGGGCAGGCGGATCATACCCTATTTGTCAAATATGATGATAGCAAAATAACTGTTCTAATTGTTTTGGTAGATGATATAGTTATAATTGAGAATAATGAGTCGTCTATCACCCAACTCAAGAAGGCATTAACAATGGAGTTTCAGGTCAAAACCCAAGACAAATCAGGTACTTCCTTGGCATGGAAGTAGCAATGACTAGGAAAGGGATCAATGTGTCACAACAAAAGTATACACTTGATTTACTTCAAGAAATCGGGATGCTAGAAGTGAAACCATATGAAACTCCAATGGAAGACTCATGCAACCTTGAAGTCAAAACGGAAGGTTTGACTTCAAACCGATAGATTCTAAGAGGTATAGAAGATTGGTGAGCAAGTTAATATACTTAACTCATACTTGGCCAGGCATCAGTCGTGCAGATGTAGTAAGCTAGTTCATGCATCAGCCTCAGGAAGAACATATAATTGTTGTTTATAAAATCCTAAGTTACCTCAAACTCAATCCTGGAAAATTTATTTTAAAAAGGGAAGTGCCAGAAATATTGAGATCTATACTAATGTTGATCAGCTAGGCCTGTGGATAACCGAAGATCAATAATGGGTTACTGCATATATATGTTTGGGGCAATCTTGTCATCTTGTGACACAAGAAACAGAAAATGGTATCCAGAAGTAGTGCTGAAGCTGAATTAAGAGCTGTGGCTCTTGAGGTATGTGAAGGAATCTGGCTCATCAGGCTTTTAACAGAGTTAAAAATTCTATATGAAGACCCCTTGGACCTCTGATGTGACAAGGGAAGCATAGAGATTACCAAAAACCTAGCCTATCATGATCAAACAAAACATGTTGAAATTGATAGGCACTTATTTAAAGAGAAAGTTGAAGGTGGCATCATCAAATTGGATTATGTGTTAAGCGGATCAAGTTGTAGACATCGTGACCAAGCCTCTTCCTCAAGTCAAATTTGAAGGACTTCGAAGCAAGCTAGGAATGATATATATTCTCCAGCTTGAGAGGGAGCATCAGGATCAAACTTGAATTGCAATCTTTCCTTATGTATTTCCTATAATCTTGCCTAAGATTAGGAGAGAATAAATCATCATCAATGATGACTGTAATCACTAATTATGCTCCGTTGATTAAGCTCTCAACATCTATATATTGTACTCTTTTGCTTACAATAAAATATATGCGTGTTGGAGAATCCGTTGGGAGAGTCATTTTATGCAAACCGAGATAAGTATATGAGAAGAGTTTTGTTTCGGCTCGTGTGCAACGAAGACACGTGTTTCCCAAACAAGCACTATATAGAGTAGTGAGGCTGATTTAGTCTCTCCAATATTTTCAAGTTTTGAAGGCTTGTGGGATAGAAAACAAGTGTTTTCCGTGTCAGTTGATAATGCTCCGTATAATGATTCTTGTTTAAAGGCTCTTAAGGACACCTTATCACTTAGTAGTCCATTACCTTTGGATGGTAACTTGTTTCACAGTATATGTTGTGCACACATACTAAACATGTTGGTGTAAGATGGCCTCAATAGAATTAAGATATTATACATAATGCCCATGAGAGTGTGAAACTTATCAACCATAACGATTCATAAAAGCATTTTGTGATATTGTTGAGCAGAAATGTTTAAAGGAAAAGAAGCTTATTATTGGCTGCCCAACAAGGTGGAACTCTACTTATAAGATATTGTCTGCAACTTTAAAGTTCAAGGTTGCCTTTCCCACTCATACGGAAAAAGAACCACACTACAATTATGCATCATGAGAAGAGGATTGAAATAAGGTTAAGAAGATTTGTAAACTTTTAGAAGTGTTCAATCTAGCTACCCATGTCAGGTATCATGAAGTGAATACCCTACTGCAAATTTGTACCTTCCTCAAGTTTGGAAAGTGAAACAAGCAATTGACAATGCCATAGATGATAGAAGTTTCTTCATAAGAGAAATGGCAACCTCAATGAAAGAAAAGTTTGACAAATATTAAGGAGAATGCAATTTGCTAACGGCTATTGCAATGTTCTGGATCCCAAGTGCAAACTATATGTTATTAATTATTGCTTTCCTTTGCTTTATAAGCATGACTATGTGATTTGTGGTAATGTAGCAAAATTGGTTAGTGCTTTGTAATCAATGCATGATGAATATGTTGGCATGTAGAGAGACTGTTGCTAGTGATGAAGTTGATAATACCGGTAGTAACTCTTCTGCCAATGCATCTGGTTCTTTTGTTACTGGATTTAACCAAATTATGAGCCTTGTTCGTGAAAAGCAAGCAATTCCCCCCAATGAAATTAGAATTGGAAGCTTACCTTGAGGAAGGTGTTTACATTCGTGATGGTAGTTCTAACTCATTCAATGCCTTGGAATGGTGAGAAAATAATAGTTTAAAGTATAAAATTTTATCTAAGATGGCTTTCAACATATTAACTATTTCAATTTCAACCGTGGCATCAAAGCCCACATTTAGTGCTGGAGATAGTTATTTATGAGTATCGTTCTAAATTGAATGAAAAATCAATTGAAGCATTTATTTGTGGTGGGGATTAGCTTTTCAATAAGTATGATTTGAAGAAAAAACCAAAGGGACAAATTTTGCATTGATAAAATGATACCATCTCTTATAAATATTACTAGTTAAATTGTGTTATGATCTACTAATATATATTTGATTTTTTTCAAGCTGTTCGAACAAGAAGAAATTATGCTGAAGATTTGATGTTTTGCAACTAGTGGCAATATTTTATCTTGGTAGTGTTGAAGAATTGTTTTAATAACAATCATTTCATGTTAAATTGTTGTATTTGGTTACACCTTATTGATTAATTAGATTATAACATATTTTTTAATATATTTTGAATGATTTTAATTGATTTTTGTGATTTATGACTATTTTTTACCTATTCAAAATTAGGCATGTTTTAGGTCTAGGCCTATTTGAAAGCTTTAGCCTATTTTCCTATGAAGGCCTATAGCCTATTAGCCTGATTATATAAGTTCATCAAAAAACATGCTTTTTCACTTTCAGGCTAGGCTCATGCTATCAAACAGGCCATTAGCAAGCCACAGGTTAGGCCAAGCCAAGCCACACAGTTGCAAAATAGGCCTAGCCTATTCAGGGTGAAGCCTGGCCCCAAATCATCACACTCACTACATGTGCAATATCTGGTCCTGTGTGGGCTAAATAAATCAACTTGCCAACAAGCTTTTGATAGGATTATATCTTCAAAAGAGGGTATTATGGTGGTTCATTAGACTTTTGGGTTGGTTTTGGTCTAGGATCTCACCTCCCTGCCTTATTAAACTTGCGATTGTGTTCTATTAATGTATCAACATGTTTACAGCCCAACTTTTCTTTTTTTAGCTAGGAGGTCAAGAATATACTTCTATTGAGATAAAGATGCCATATTTAAAATCGGCAACCTCAATGCCCAAAAAATATTTGAGCCTTCCTAAATCCTTGATTGCAAATTCTTTCATCAACTGTATTCGCAAAGAATCAATGTCTTTCACATCATCCCCTATCGCAATTACATTGTCAACAAAGACATGCAAGATTGTCACTCCCCCAGAAGCCAAATGCTTGATAAACAAAGTATGGTCACCTTGGCTTTGTTTGTATCCCATGCGAACCATGGATTTTGTAAACCTTCCAAACCATGCCCGTGGTTACTATTTCAAGTCATAAAGCGCCTTTCTAAGTCTGCATAATGTACCAGGAGCAAGCTTAAAGTGAAAACTAGGTAGAACCTCCATATAGATATCCTTTAGGTCACTATGGAAACGGCCGTTTTTTACATCAAACTATGAGATCTTCTAGTCCTGATTCCATCCAAAGATAATACAATATGAAAGGTATTCATCTTTGCCCCTATAGGCTTGAATATACCCTTTAGCAACTAATCGAGCTTTATACAGTGACATCAGAATTGTATTTAGGTGTGAAAACCCATTTGCATCAAACAGGCTTCTTTCCTTTTGTTAATTGAACAAGATCCCATATTTTGTTGCTCTCTAAGGCTTCTATTTCAGCTTTTATTCTCTTAACCCAATTATCATATACCAATGCCACATATAGAAGGTTTTTGGAATTCTAATAGATTGGAGATTGGTAAGAAATGTTCTGTGACTACAAGACAATTTATCATATGAAAGAAATGAAGATAAAGGATACAAAGAAAGCTTATTACAGTTTTGAACTCCTTTTCTCAAGACAATGGTTAGATCAAAATAATCAAATCATTTGTAGGAACATCATGACTCTCACAAATATCAGAAGATGAACTTGCCTCAATATTTTCAGGGATGAATTCTAATGTCTCAACAGTGATAGATTCAAATGATTGAACATGCATTGGTTAAGATGCCTTCATCTTTCGAGAGTAAACTTGAAGTGGATGAGTAGAGTTAAAAGTTGGAGATTCTAAAGGCATGCTTGGATGAGATTTTGGAAGTTCACCTAGAAAGAGTTCATTACCATGATAATCATTGACAGGACCCTTCTTTTGAAGAGGAGTGCTAGAATATTCAGAAAAGGAGAGATCAACTGAAACAAAGAACTTCCTGGAAGGAGGATGATAACATTGTATCCTTTTTGAGAGGAGGAATACCCAATAAACACACATTTGAGAGCTATAGGATCAAGCTTGGCTCTTTGTTGAGAATGCTCGCAAACAAATGCAATGCACCCGAATATTCTAGGTATAACTCCAACTGATGCAAGCAAATCTAGAAAGAAATTAGTGAGCACTTCCATAAGACTTTTTGAACCAAGAACTTGGGTTAGGAGTCAATTAATAAAATGTGTCAGCTTCTCCCCAATAATTTTTAGGCACGTTTTTTTTTGTGAACAACATGCAAGGGCCCAATTTTGGACCCACCCGGAACCCCCCGGTATCCAGCGCCTTTACCTAAGTCCCTAGCCTTCTTTCAACTGGACCAGATAACCTGGGGCAACCAACTAATCCAAAACGAGGAATGCACGTGGCGCACCCCTGTAAGGTGCTTTGCACCAAGGGTGCGTTACCTTTCCCATCGGCCACAGGTCCAAGATTCGAACACACATTTGCCTAAGGAGTGACAGTCGCACTGACCACTGCATTCCAACACTCGGTGGTTAGGCACGTTATTTTGAAACAAAAGGGCTCTTGTAACAGTAAGGCGACTATTTTTCGTTTCAGCTACCCCATTTTGTTAAGGAGTGTTGACACAAGATGACTCTTGTTTAATTCCCTGCTTATCAAAAATTGTGGATAAAGATTTATTGAAAAATCTTTAGCATTAATAGAACGAAACCTCTTTATCCTAACTCCAAATTAAGTTTTGATCGTATTATAAAATGAGGGGGAAATTGAGTTAACATCAGATTTTTGTTTCAGTAGATAAATCCATGTTACATGATTGTAATCATCAATGAAGGACACGAACCAACAAGATCCAGAAACATTAGGAACATTAGAAAGACCCCAAATATGACTGTGAACTATATTGAAAGGAGAAGTTCTTTTATCACTAGTAAGATATGAGGAAACATTTATGTTTTACAAACTCACAAATATCACAATGAAAAGACTCAACCAGTACATCCTTAAGCAAACAAGGAAATAAATTTGAGAATATTGAAAGAAGGATGACCAAGATGAGGATGATAAAGCCATATTTGTTCTTTTGACTAACATTTTTTGATTAGCAGAGGATGATAATAAACTCTACCTATACCACCTTCACCAAGTTCTCTGCTTAGCAAGTTCAATCATCTATCCCATGTCTTGCTCTTGAAGAATACATAATTAGAATCAGCAGCAAGCTTTTTGATAGAAATACGACTAGAACAAAATTTATGAACATGAAAGACTTCAGCACAAAGGTAAAACTTAGACGAACATCTCCTTGACCAGCCATAGTCATGACAAATCCATCAGCCACAATAATCCTCCTATTACTAGGGCACGAGCAATAAGAAATGTAGTGTTTAGAAGAATTAGTCAAATGATCAATGGCTCCTGAATCAATGATCTAGGAGTGAAAAAAAATCCTTATTTGAGGCATTAAGGGCAGATGACAATAAAATCGATAAACATTAAAGGAAACACCCAAGAACCCCAACGCAAAGGTACCCATAGTAGAAGAATCTTTATCAAGTGTCTCCAGCAAGGATCTCATTCTTTCTAGATTCCCAATTAAGATCAATATGACTAGATTTCTCTTCACTGCTTGAAGCAACATGACTTTGGCTCTTCCTTAGGTTTAGAGGCATTATTAGTCAATGATCTAGGAGTGAAAAAAAAATCCTTATTTGAGGCATTAAGGGCAGATGACAATAAAATCGATAAACATTAAAGGAAACGCCCAAGAACCCCAACGCACAGGGACCCATAGTAGAAGAATCTTTATCAAGTGTCTCCAGCAAGGATCTCATTCTTTCTTGATTCCCAATTAAGATCAATATGACTAGATTTCTCTTCACTGCTTGAAGCAACATGACCTTGGCTCTTCCTTAGGTTTATAGGCTTACCAACAAGCTTCCAACATTGCTCTTTGGTATGAAGGGTTTGTTGCAATAGTACACCATAAGGATTCTTTATTAGAGACTTTAGCTTGATCATCTTGTCTATTACTTCCAATAGAGCAGTTGGCAACCTTTTTACAGACAAGTACCGAACTTTCCATCTGCTTAGTTTCCATAATTACATTCCTTCGTCCTTCTTATGCCAAAATGATACCATGATAAAATGAACTAGGGTTTCTAGGTTTGAAGGTTTTAATCAAAAATGACTAGGGTTTTTGGAGTCAATTTGGCTCTAATACCATGATAAAATTTGAGGAAAAATATTTTTGATGATCTATTCTCAAGATTACAAGGCTATTTATACACTTTAGTTCTATCTAGAGTATTCCTAGAGTAATGAATGCAACTTCTAACTCAACTAATTCTTAACAAGAATAATTTCCCCAACTAATTACATTAGTTCTATCTACCAACTAATTACCCAGAAAGAACAAGCATTATGTCCTCATATCTATTTATTATACTTTTTTCCCACTCCTCTTTACACTTCTCATTATCTCTGCCAATCACATTTTCTGTTACAGACAGTAGTAATGTATGTAGAAGCAGCCCCACCATCAGAACATGCATACCTTGTTGTATTGTTCCTGCAGAGAGCTGTCTGCTCCTTCTGAGCCTGAACCAATAGCTTTTGCATTGCATTGCCAAAATGTTCCTGATGGATCAGTATAATACCTGCATATCAGAAGGACTTGGAATCAGCTAAAGATTCAAGGAATTGGTATTGATAAGACCAGCAACAAAATAAATAATTTCCTTTGGTAAATAAAGGAATGGAACCTACAAAAAGAAAAATTAAAACAAATAACAAGCAGCATTCATTGCTACATGCCTGTCTATAAGACTTGTATAAATTGAGCCTCCATATGGACCAGGATCATCAGGGAAGAAAAGCAACAACTGTGCAAGAAACTGCTAATACCATCAATCATGAGATGAGTTCCCTTTAGTATATTTCTTCCTCCCAACTCCTAATCTCTAGCATTCTAGAAAAAAGCTTGCAGCGGATTCTAACAACAAACCTAAGCCTTCCACAAAACACAAGAGAGATCACCCCAGATACTCATGTAGCAGCATGCTTCCTTTCTTTTAATTCTGTAAGCCCTTGCAATTATTATTCAACAGTTTTTTGTTTTTAGTACTTTTCTAAAGAGGGGAATGATCGAACAGGGTAGACTAATCATTTTCTATTCCCAAAATCATGTTTTTCAATCTATTCCGTTCCGGTCAATGTAACAAATGGGCTGTCGAAAACTAAGGTGTGCATCCTTTTTGTTGTGAGATTCAAGAGGAGCGATCCTCTTACAGTGGCTATATGGTAAGCTCTTTTCCATAACGTATTTCCATATTAATATCAGCATTCAATTACTTTGCCATCCTTTATATATCGTGTATCTTGTTGACAGGAGGTTACAACCAGAAATCTCCCTCTAACCTCCAGCAGACAAATAGATAGAATGCGTCCTATTGTACCAGGTGAGCGGAGATATGTGCCAAACCAAGGGGAAAAGAAAAACAAGGAATAGATAATGTTTAACAGAACAAAAGCATGTGATTGAAGGACCTTGTAGGCATGCAATTTGTACTTAAGTGAGGTAAAAATAATTATTCTTCATAAATTCACAAATTCATGCATAAACATATATAAATTGCATTCTACCACCATTAAAATGAGATAAACAATCAGTGACAACCATAATGTCGTAGTACACATCACAAGTAGCCATTGCACAGTAAAATGAAGAACATGTACTCACAAACTAGGTCCATTCTCATCATGGCCTGCTATGAGGAGAGACACTCCAAAGGGTCGTGACTGTCAAGATGGGGGAAAATACATTAAAATGCATCCTCAGCAGATTTGGAAAGAAAAACGAGACAAAATACAGAAGCAACCAAATAAAAATATGGATATCTTCCGAGAGAAAGGAAAGCATTAACAGCAACCACTCCATATATTTTATAAAAAATCAAATTCATGACAAGAATGAAGATGAAATAGGACCAGAAAAGGCATAAGAAAGGAGAGTAGGAGATGTCAGAGGAAGGAGGAAGACTAATAGAACTTTTACTAATGCATTTATCAACATTACCAAACCATAACTAGTAGACCTATACAAAACTCTGAATACGTTTTAAAACACAATAGGAAAAATTAAAATGAAAGATAGTAGACAATCCTAACAAAATATATGATGTCAACAAATAATTAATTTTATAAATCCTGAAAAAATAAAAAAATCAAAACAAAATAGGAGAAAATACATCAACAATAACTGATTCAGATTCTAACTTACTCTAAATCTTATAATCTTATTTTTTATATTTATACTTAGTCCCTAATTTTGGAAATAATGAATATCATTTAGTTAATCTCTTTTAAATATCCATTGTTCTCTCCAAGATGAAGAGAACTTGACCTCAACGTTTGAAGTAAGATAGCAGGATAATCCATCAGGAGAGCCCTGATGACTTCAGAGTTTCCAATAAATTTGAAATAACAAACTTGATTAGATTTGGCAAATGGTATGGTTGAATCTGAATGCAGTGTTATAATGGTTTCACTTCAAATTACTGCTCAGAATTAGCATGAACTTCATTTTCTAAATTTACATTCAACCACACATCCAGATCCATGATGTTCCATCATCATCAATATTTGATGCACAATCCAGTGGATTACAAAGATATATCAGGCTGTGTCAATGACATCTTTAACATGTTGAATCTTGTTGAAGAAATAATTTTCCTATAACTCTCAAATGTTGCCAGTGAGTAGTGAGTTTCTACATGATTGTATAAATGGGTTGTTAGAAATACAAACTTCCAGCGAAGGAGGGATGATTGGAGTAAAGGGAACTTTGCTTTGATACCTAATTGACATAGGACCAATAGCAAGCATAAAGAAAACGGTGGAGAAGAAGAAATAAGGGGAGGAGAGAAAGGAGTGATGTAAAACAAAGGCCAGGGAACTTGGAGAACTTTTCCTAACAAGTCCTAACTAGTTAGAGCACTATATAAAGCTCAAAGGATACATTTAAAAAAAAAGAGACAATAGGCAGATTTAAGATGCAAGATAATAGGGAAATTCCAACAAAATATTATAATTTTAATAAATGCAGAGGATGGAAATGGTGATGCAGAAGACAGAGAGGTCTACGCCCCAAAAACATTAGGCTACGCACTGAACGGAGAAGAAGTCAGCGACATCTTGTGAACAGAAGAGTATCTCATGCAAATCTTGAATGGTATGATTAGTTGGAGTCCGATACCGAGATGAGGTGTTGCTGTAAGAGCCAAATAGAAGGTTGTTGATGCAGCAGAAACTACTAGATGAACCATCAGCATGGTCACTTTGTCCATGCTGTGCCACAACATCAATCGTTCCTGAATGATCCTAGAGCAAAGCTTCAATTCATGACAGAGCTTGTTTGATGTTGCTAATGTCAAACGTATTTTGTGCAAGAAATTTTCAATTGCTCTCTATCAGGGCGATGTGCTTCTCCAATCAGTGCTCTAGAACGTCTAACCGTTCTGATAATCGTACCTCCTACCCATTGGCCCCAAGACTAGCTCTGATCCCAAATAGGTACATGCCAATTGTTTTTTTCTTTTTGGAGGGGGGAATGTAAGAGTTAAAACTGAAAGTAATTTTCTGTTCCACAATCCAGATAGATACATTTAGGAGTTAGGGCCTAACCAGAGTGGTTATACTCTTGTCATGTATCAATATACTGTTCATAAATTGTTCGGTCCACATAATGCACCATGGAGCATCAAATGCAAAACAGCATATATAGAGATGATTCAGAAAGATAAGTAGCTCTTTACCATTGATTCTTCATCACCTTCACCAAATCGCAAGGCTAGATCACATAGGGCTTGGGTTGTTGACTCTACGGTCATTGGCTCCCCATAGGAGAACCTATGATTCTGAGAACAATAACATGATACATGTAAATCACTAGATAATCAACCAACAATTAAAGGAAAACAAGGAACAAACAGAACCTGAGTTTCAACTCGTGCATGCTCAACAAGTGTTCGAGCATCAGCAATTAGTCCACTCATTGCACAACCTATGTGCTGATCAATCTCCATGATTTTTTCAACACTGCTTGGCTCCTGAGAGAGAAGTTCAAACCAAAAAAAAAAATTTAAGGATGTCGCATGAATACAAATATATCACAGCCCAAAGTAAATGTGGCTTGAACCGAGTGGATATCATTAGAAATATCTAACAAGGTTTTGAGATCTTCCCCTAATAACTTAAGCGTAGACAATAACCATACTTCTTTGCCCAAATAGAACACAGTATAACTATAGGTTAAGTTAGAATACAAAATAGATATTATGTTCATTTAATCATTTCTAATACAATCTAAAGATAATAACATCTTTCACACAATGAAAAATGGATGAAAGAAAACCAAGGTTAGAACTAAGAAGTATTCAATGCCATGGTACAGCCACAATTTGGCTAATGCGTATTATTAATATCAAAACAGAGCCAGAAGTAAAGTCAGACACAATTTGGCTAATGCATATTATTAATATCAAAACAGAGCCAGAAGTAAAGTAATCTTCAAAAGAATATTTTTTTAATAAAATAAATTACAATGCAAACCCAAAACCAACAGGATGGCTCCCAAAGTATAATTTTCAGCAAGTAAATCTGCCTCAAATTCAAAGACAGGTTGTTCTTAAATATATATATACACTACTCACACCTGCCCCAATAACAGAGCTAGCATCGTTTTTCTTAAAAATGTTTTTAGCCAATGACACTACAACAATGCAATTTGGTAAAAAAAAAACACACCAACAGTGGTGAAGTGATACGCTTTTCAACTGCAAGGACAACACCTTCTTTTGTCTTCAACCCAATTGCAGTTGATCCCAGCTGCAGCCAACAATAATTTACAATTAATGTATATTATTATGCCAGCATAAAATCAGAAGAAATAAAACAGTGGAACAAGGTAATAAATCCCTTATTCCCAAGTAGCTATAATAGTTCACAAAAAATTAACAGATACGGGAAGCTAGCCTGGCTCCATTATTAGCGAGAAAGTTCCAAAATATGAATGTGATTCAAATAAAAACTGAGAGGGGCTGACCACATAAAAATAACATGTTCTAACATGGAAATAAACAATAAAAAGGAAATAACGAATCACTATGAAGAGCACCATACCTTGATGGCCTCAATAGCATATTCAACCTGAAATAGCCGGCCTTCAGGAGAAAACGTATTGACTCCTCGGTCATACTCAGTCCTTTCTCACGTCCAAACATAATCAACAAAAGACTCAACTGGTTTCAGAAGAAACTTCATATCAACTTGTAAAATACAGGGCTGAAGAAAGCAAACGAGGGGGGTGGTTTGCATCATGCATCAAAGAGAAAATTGGGGTTCACCTTGTTAGAAACATCTTCGTTCTGCTTTGATGAGATCACTGGACAGAGAAAGGAACGAGATTAGGGCAAAGATAAAGAGGAAAGGAAAGGAAAATGACGGTAGCATTTGGTTCTTGCTAAATCACTCCATGTCTTGCATCTTTTTCCTGCATTAACTTGGCACCCTTTGAAGTTGATGAAAGGAATGATCTGACAGCTTAGAACTTTAAAGAGCAGGCCCAAAGGGAAGGAATATAAACCATCACATCAGGCGAGCATTGCAAACTAACACATCATCATGTATGCATATCATAGTAAATACCCTGGCGCTCTCTATATGCAAATGTCCCCAAAATAAACATACCATTCTTATTAAGTCCCCAAAATAAGCATGGACTGAAATATACAACACAGCCTTTCCAATTAAAATCAGGTACTGAATGAGGGAACTTAGACCCACTAGAAAGAACACAAGCCAACAGAACATCGTTAGAATTCGGAGAACACGGATAAAAGGAGAAGAAAAACAGAATTTGGGAATTGGGAAGAAAGGGTCACGAACCTGATGGAAAAATGGCCGCTCCCCTGCGTGACAGTAATCCGGGGGATGTCCAGTTACAATGCGGTCGAATTTATAAAAGATTCCTTTAAATCAAATTTTCTTTTTTTGTCAAGGCAAACTGTGATGCGGTTGCGAAGTGCTGGAGGAGTAAACCCTACTGCCGCATAAGGCATAACAAGGGGTATATATCCTGTGGGCTTGCTCAAGTGTTTTTTGGTTACATTGGGCTTGTTCAAGTTTTTTTTTTTTTGCTACAAGAGAGGGTTAAGCCCAGCAGAAAAGTAAAACTAAAGGGGAGTTAACTCCCAATGACGAATTGACGCACAGACTCCTCATGTTTGCTTGAGGAGAACTCATCACAGCTGACTTGCTGATACCCATATTTGCTAAAGCATCCGCAAGGCAATTCTGCTCCCCAGGAATATTAGCTAGTACTATGTCACGGGGCTAGTCTTTCGACCCGTACGGCGCTTAGACAATCTTCACTAGAAGTTGCTAAGTAAGCCTATTTTCTATGAAAGAGGATGCTTGGCAAAGTTGAGGAAAAGGGAAAGCTTGAGGGCAAAAGAAAGAGCTTGGAGAATGTGAGAGTAGTATTGATTTTGAGAGAACTCAAGGATGGTTTACAAATGAGGAGGGGTGAGGTATTTATAGGCAACTCCCACCTCCTTACTATTCCCACCTCCTTAATGGACGGTTGGGATTGAATCGATCCTACGGTTACAATTCGTCTTCTAGAATTCTCCTTACAAATATCTAGATATTTACATGGAAAAATCTAGAGGCAA
>JANTPZ010115777.1:0-15426 GCA_025593235.1 Vachellia pachyceras
CCCAGCCATCACAGGCCTCACAAATGTTGATAAACTGAACAATACTTTTGAATAACATGGATATTATGATCTATGAACAACATAATAAAAATTCAATCGATACCACTTAATTGGAAAAAAAGTCATAGATATATCAATGCAAAAGTATAAAACTCACATTAGTTGGCAGGTGAAGCAGGGTAGTTATCATACTATCAGACACTTACCAATCCAGGAATGTAAAAAACTCCAAAATAATAATAATATATATTTTCAATAGTTGCCTATTTTAAAAAATATGGGCTACCCGCCAACCCGTCGGGCTAACTCGTCATGGATTTGGCCCATATGGGTTCGGGCTAAATATACCCGTATCAAAACGGGCCTCATTTTTCATAACCCAACCTACCATGGTTATGAGTTGGGCGGGTTTAACCCATGGGTAAAATCCGTATTACCGGCTCTACCCGACGTGAGCCACAAATAATAAGCAACTATTAAAAAAACTAAATAAAAAAAAAGTGGCCAGTTTTGTTCGTTACATCCAATTGTTGAGTGAAGCTCTGGTCTTCAACTTGTGAGTCACCTCCCCCTGTAAGCTGTGCCACTCACAGTCCCAGCGACCCCCCAAATGATGGTTTCTGCTTTGCTTTCTCTCTCTCTCAACATTGCCGTTTCCTCATCCTCCTCCACAAACCCCAGAAGTACCTTGAGCAATTATATGAGAAGACGATCGCCGATAGTTACATTTCGAGTTCGAGCTAGCTCTGCAGAAAAGGGCGAATCCAATGACAAAAATGACAAGCCTGAGTTCAATCCTTTCGGCTTCGTCACCGACAATCCTTCCAGCCGCAGCGCAATTCAGTTGCCGGAAAGTCCTGCCGAGGATGGCAATGTCGGCCAAATGCTTTATGTAATGTCTTTGACGTCCAACCCTTTTTCTACTTACTGATATATATATAGTGCTTACGGTAGTGTTTTTTTTCCTTTTGTTTGTAATGGCCAATTATAAAATGGTTTTGGTGATTTATGCTCTTCAGTTGTAATCTCATATCCATTAGAAACATCGACATTATATCTTATAAAGGAGCTAATTGATATGGAGAGTTATATATAGAAACCCAAAATAGAGTTTTACACAAAGGATCACAGTGGCAGTAACATCTTTAACTTGTGTGTTTTATATTATTTTAGAGGATAGAAGACAAGGGCAAGGAATATGGGTCATACATTAAGTCTGGGAAGTTAAGATGGTTCGTGAGGGAAACTGGTAATATTTACTTTGCCGGGAACCAACTCTCTCTTTAGATTTATATTTTTGCTCAAGAAACGTTTTAAATGATATGACTGTTTTTTACTTCCTTTAGGATCAGCAGAAAGCAGACGGGGAACTATTGTTTTCCTTCATGGAGCTCCAACCCAATCTTTTAGCTACCGAGTTGTTATGTCTCAGGTCACCTACTTATATCATTACATGCTGTAATATATTTATTTATTATTTTTTATTAAAGAGGCCAAAGCCCCTAACTCCCTCCATATCCTCTATTACACAGCAATCCACAGCCTCAGGAGCAGTATGCCAGATAGTTTTATGCTCCCATAGTCTAGCCCCCAGTTTCGCTAAAATATCCGCACATCTATTCCCTTCCCGATAAGTATGCCTAAAGACCACCTGCCAGTCTTTTCTTAGTAACTCCTTGAGCCTGCAACCGAGCAAATAACAGCCTCCCAGCTCTTTTCCTGCTTTAATCTCCTCCATCAACTGTGCAGCATCCGTTTCCACAATCACTTTGTTAAACCTCAGCTCCCAGGCCAAGGACAGCCCCTCAATTGTTCCCCACAATTCCGCTGTTCTCACATTACAGGGACTCAACTTCTGTGAGAAACCCCTTAACCATTCCCCTTGATCTCCTCTAATAAGGCCCCCACATCCTGCTGTACCAGTGCCTTGCACCGCACCATCAATGTTCACTTTGCGCCATCCAGCCTCTGGTTTCTGCCACTTAACCATTTGTATCTCCATAGCTCCTTGTTGCTCCAGCTTATCATCCCATCTTTGTTCGTACTGCTTCAGGTACTGACCAATATGCTGTTCCCCTGCTATAGGTCATTTAAATTCCAGGTTATGCACTTGCATGTTCCTCCATTTCCATAGAAACCAGCATGCTACTGCAAACTTCTCAGGCCACCCTTTATCCCCTTCCTTCTTCGCTCTCCTTAGAATATTCCTTTGGATCCATTGTGTCAAGGGGAGTTGGAAAAACGCTGCTCTATTATCATCACACAATATTCTTTCCCAAACCTCCACTGCCATAGGGCAGTCCCTTAAGGTATGCGTTGTGTTCTTTCTTCCTTGCTGGCATACTGGGCATATGTCTATGTCCCCTCCCCATTTGCAAGTTCTTTCTCTAGTAGCAATTCTATCATGTAACACCAGCCACAAAAAAGTATGAATTCTTTCAGGTACCTTTAATTTCCATATCTCTTGCCATAACTTACTCCTTGGTCCTCCTCCCTCCCCTTTTAGCCATTTGTATGTAGATGCTGTGGAGAATTCTCCATTTGCCAAGATCTTCCATTTGACTTTATCCTGTTCACCATCTTGAATCTGCGGGAGCATTTCTTGTATTTTTATTCTGATATGCTCAGGAACAGAATTCTCAATTTCCCCTGGATCCCACTTCCCTTCCTTGTCCAGTAGCTCTTTGACTTTTAAGCTCTTCACAATTCTCTCCGTATCCTGAACATATGCCATCAGAGGCCCTTCCGAATCTACCCAACTGTCTGTCCAAACATTTGTGTTACTACCACTTGTCACCTCCATTCCTATCTCCCTTTGAACTTTGGGCCACAGTTGTACTAATTCCTTCCACAGTTTAGAATCTCCTGGTTTAGCTTCAAGGTTTCCCTCCTGCTGCTTTACTCTTCCATATTTCCCGAATAGCACCCTGACCCACAGATCATTGGGGGCTGTCTTCATTCTCCCCAGCAGCTTACATAGGAAGGCTTCATTCATTTCTTTTAGGGATTTTAGATTGACACCTCCTTCTGCTTTAGGCTTACATAAAGTCTCCCATTCTACCGCATGCCACTTCTTGTCTTCACCCTGCTCCCCCCAGATGAATCTCCTTTGCTCTTTCTCAAGTTCCACAATGACCCCTTGAGGTATTTTGTCATATTGCATAGTGTATAGGGACATTGGTCCAGCAACTGTTTTAGCCAATGTGATTCTTCCAGCAAGAGAAAGGTTACTTGCCTTCCACCCTTTCAGTCTCTGCTGCACTCTTTCCACAATCCTTCTAAACTTATCCTTCCTTTTCCTTGGGAAAGCAATTTCTGCTCCTAGATAGTGTCCCAGCTCCTCTACTTCTTTGAAATGACATTGCCCACATATCTCACATCTTAGCTACTTTCTCACGTTAGGTGAGAAATATCTCTGCTCACCGTGTGCCTTGAGATGTCTCCAAATTCCTGCAAGCACGAGAGAATTGTCTCCATTTGTGTCGTCCCTGCTTCTGCAAAAAGCACTAAATCGTCAGCAAACATCATGTGAGATTGTGGGTCCCTTCCTCCCCGCTCTCATTCCTCTCCATTCTTTCTCTCTCATGCTATCCAGGATTAAGTGAGTCAACTTTTCCATGCCAAGGACAAAGAGATATGGGGAAATTGGGTCTCCCTACCTAAGCCCTCTAGAAGGATAGAACTCCTCCATTTTTCTCCTTGCCAAAGGATATTTGTGGTTGTCGTGGTAATGCAGCCCATGATCCTTTCCCTCATTTGATCTGGGCATCCCACTTCTATCAACACTCTATTCATGAACCCCCAACTGATTTTGTCATATGCTTTCTCCAAGTCCACCTTAATAGGCATGTAGCCTTTCTTCCCTTGCTTTTTCCTCATTGAATGTATCATTTCATTAACTATTATTATGTTGTCATGTATATTCCTCCCTAGTACAAAACTGACCTGATACGAGGAAATAACCTGTGCCATGATGCTCTTAAGCCTTTTCACTATTATTTTACTAAGGGCTTTATATACCACATTACATAGTGATATAGGTCTCAGCTGTGTCACCTTCTCAGGCTTTTCCACCTTTGGCACCAGGGTGATAAGAAGTTTACCTCCCTGATATTGTCAGCACAATTCCACATCCTGCGTACAGCCCTAATTACACTTTCTCCCACTATATCCCAATTACTTTGGAAGAAAACTGCAGGAAAACCATTAGCTCCAGGTGCCTTCATTCCCCCTATGGAAAAAATTGCTTCCTTTATTTCCTCATCCTTCAAATCAGCATTAACCAGCTCCCATTTTCCTGTATCCACTTGAGGCCAGCTATGCCTTTTGCTGGTCCAGCTCCTTCGGTTCTGCTCTTCCTTGAACAAAGATTGGAAAAATGTATTCACAAGGCTTCCTATCTCCTTCTTCCCTTCAACCCAATTGTTCTCTATGTCTTTCAGCATTTATATTCTTGCTTTCCTCCTTCTGTTATTAGTCATGGCATGGTAATAGGTTGTGTTCCTATCCCCATCATTAAGCCACTTGGTCCTAGCTTTATGGTACCATAGTATTTCTTCCTGCATAAGAACTTCTAGCAGCTCTTTGTTGAGGTTTTTCTCTAACTTTTCCAGGTAAGGCTTGTCCTTCCATTGATTTCTACATTGAATTCCTGCTAACCTTCTCAACAGCTCATTTTTCCTCTTCTTAATATGCCCGAACGTGTTGTAGTTTCAGTGCTGGAGACTAGCTTTCAGATCATCTAATTCCTGCCCTATCCTCTTCTCCCCATTCCAGTTCTTGCTCAACATATTTTTTAAAATCCCTATACATCAGCCAAGTTGCTTCAAACCTGAACGGCGAGCTTCTATTTCTCCCTTTTCACTTTCTAGAAAGATGCACAGTGGATGGTGGTCTGACTTTATTCTTGGCCCCTCTTGTACATAAGCTGCATGAAAAAGATTATTCCATTCCTTGTTACATAGTGCCCATCCAGTCTTTTATAGAGTCTTTGCGCAGGGTATATCCTAGGTCCTTTCCATGTGAATCTTGGACCCACAGCCCCCAGGTCTACCAGTTGATTGTTCTCAATATTCTCCCTGAATCTTTTACATTTGAGTTGATTCCCTTTTTTCCCTCCTCTTTGCTCACTTCCCTGACTTATGTCATTAAAGTCTCCTGTTAGCATCCATGGTGTCCCTCCACATCCTTCTAGTCTCTCTATTTCCTATAATATATTTAATAATAATACATCTCTCCTTTTTATTTGATGCCTAAAAACAACAAAAACAAATCTTATCTCACTTTGTGGAATCAGCTACAGGAATTGCATGACGCCATTATTCTTTTTCTAGTATACTGACACATCCATCTCAACACCTTCGAATCCATCACCATAATTTTATAATTTTTTGTCCTTTTAAAGCCTAACATTTACTGTTATATAACATTGCTGACCTTGTAGCAATTTAATAAAACTTCCCTTTAAGCTTATTAGGTACTTTCTAATCACTAATAACTCCTGTAACTTTTTCTCTATTTGCCCCATCTAGCTTGTATTCTATATATAACATCCCGGTCAGTTTTGCCATCATCTTGTATACGTTTTCACTTGTAGTATTATTTGGTATCTTATTTTAACCTCCAAATCACTTATAACTTGCCTCTTATCAAATTGTGTTTTTAATTCATGATCTCTTCTAGTAACATGATCATCAGAGTTAAAGAAATGAATCTATTTATCTAATTAGGCACCCCTTTGCGCACCCGTCCAATCACTTGAGAAATCTTCCATTCTCAAGCCTTTAGTTTCAAGAGTATCCACATATATGTTGATACTTTCTACAAATATTTCTTCCCTCTTGTTGATACTATCTACATACATGCCAAAAATGTTTTCAATATTTTTTTGTCACTGTTTTAACTTTATTTCTCTTAAATAGTTGGCAGATGCAGGGTTTCACTGCTTTGCACCTGACTGGATAGGATTTGGTTTCAGTGACAAACCACAGCCTGGATATGGTTTTGATTACACAGGTTTTTTTAAGGAGAAAAAAATTAAAATCAGAATGATCTCAACCTTTATCAACCATTCAACTATTCCTTTTAAAAATCATTCACTTGAAGATGTTCTTCTAATTCTTACAGAAAAAGAGTTTCATGAAGGATTGGATAAATTACTTGAAGTGCTGGGGGTCAAATCTCCCTTTTTTCTGGTTGTTCAGGTATGCATAAACAAGGAAATATGTCTTTGGAAGTATCTTTTGCATGTGAAGTTCTGGCACATTGATTATAATTACGTAGAAAATATACCTATGCATCTTAAAATTGGAGTTCCCCAGTTAGAATCAGTTGTATACAGTAGCTGCACATTAATTCAATGTGCAATCTTGAACTCAAATAATATGTCTAACATAATGCCTCCCTCCGCCTTAAGGGATTTCTTGTAGGTTCATATGGATTAACTTGGGCCCTGAAGAACTCAAGCAAGATATCAAAGCTAGCAATACTAAACAGCCCATTAACAGTCTCATCTCCCATTCCTAGTCTATTTCAGCAGCTAAGGTTTGGTTCTTATTGCATATATGAACAAATCTGGTGCTAAAATTCTAATTCTCATGCATAAAATCTTGACTGAATCTGTATTTCGTTTTCTTAGATATTTTCTCTTGGTATTTATCCACAGTAAGTTTATAAACATTTATTAAACCCTTTGTTTGCTTCCAAAAGGGATTGCAAGTGATAAAAATTGTTTCAAGACCATATTATATTATTTCATGAGACTATGGTTGACACTTGACACGTCATTCTTAAGCAAGCTCCTATACAAGAAAATTTCTTAGTGTTCACTCACTCACACACAACAACAATAACAACAACATCAACAATAAAGCTTTATCCCATTAAGTGGGAACTCATGTGCGCGTTCACACAAATATAGGAGTTCTTAATGACATTTCCTCGCTGATGGAGATTGAAAACTACGGAAAAATATCTTAGAATCACAAATTTTTATATCATATTAACTCTGTTTCTTTCCTTTCTAGAATTCCTCTTTTTGGTGAGTTTACATGCCAGAATGCTATCATAGCTGAGCGGTTTATTGAAGCAGGTAGCCCGTATGTATCCAAAAGTGTATTTGACTATTTGATACTAATTCTTTAGCTTACAGTTGCAGCACATGATATATTCTACCTCAAATAGTAAGACATTTTCTTTATACTAAAGTTCCTGTATAGCTTTCCAAGCATGATCGAAACTAACAGTGTGGTTCCTGTCTGATCCAACACTAGGTGTTATATTTCAGTTTCATTTTTCTGAAGAGTCCATCAGCTATGTAAAAGCTAGACTTATTTAGCTAAGATATTTTTCCTTGGAAAGCAAATGATTGGGAAAATATGTTCATCAATGAAATTCATAGCCTGCTTATAACAGTGAGAGGCTTATATATTGATTGCTAATAATTACATATCAATCAAAACGATTCTATACCAATTACTATAATTCTATAGTTATACTTTATCAATTTCAAATTAACAGAATATTCTCTACTACCTACAGTCTTAATCCAGCATTTTTGGCATTTCCAACAAGTCAATTGCACAGACCTTTTTTATAACCAGTTGAGCTACTGGTATCTGTCACTTTTTTTAAACCGTAGATAATACATCATAACTATTACTACTGGCTTAAATTGTGGTCATCTTCATATCGCAATCGTATTATTAGGATATGATAAGACAGAAGATAAAAGCTCCTCAAACAGTTTACTTCTTTCGGGCATTGCTCTTATATACCTTTTATTTTTTGCAGTTACGTCCTGAAAAATGACAAGGCTGACGTTTACAGGTTACCTTATTTGTCAAGCAGTGGACCTGGATTTGGTTTGTGGAATAGCTTACTTTTAATTCTTTTCATTTTATCATGTATCTACTTGCAAAATTAAGGGGGAGAAAGATCTTTCGATGGTTTGAATCTATTGATATGTCATATATGTGGGTGTCAAAGAAACCTGGTAAAATCTTCTTAAGCCAAGAATGAACTATACACATTTATGAGGATTGGGAATAATGATTCACTGAGAACTGATTCATAAGCTAAATTTAGAGTAGATATAATTATTTCATATGTTCAAAAATCAGTAGGTCAATCATGATGATATAATGTGATGAAAGTGAGCACCTATTAATGTTCAAGTTGTTGGGGTTTCAGCTCTGCTTGAAGCTGCAAAAAAGACTAATTTCAAAGGTACTTTCGGTGAGATAGCAACAGGATTTGCAGCAGAAAGGTACATTTTACATCTTCAACTTCTTTCATTTTATTAAACGTACTGAATCAAGCCTATAAAAACTCAAGAACAAATGGAATGGTTTCTGCAAGGGCAAAAATGGACATATCATCTATCAATCTTGCATATATTGATGAATGTCTTGCTTCTATTACATACAAGAGGAAATAGAACTCTAGAGAGCAAAATCCACTCACCTAAACCTGAAGTGATGATATAATTAAATGGGTTTTGTGATTCAGATGGGATAAACCAGTATTGCTTGCTTGGGGATTATCAGACAAGTACCTGCCTCAATCTGTGGCAGAGGAGTTTCAAAAGGGAAATCCAGGACAAATTGCACTTAAGTTGATTGAAGGAGCTGGACATATGCCTCAAGAAGACTGGTGAGTTACTTCAAAAGTACATTCAACTGCTCACATTCACGCGCACACAATACATAAATATATGGGTTTAGATACAAACTTACTCCAAAAAATTTCACTCATAATCACTATTGTCCAAAAGGTTTTTTGGTTCAATGTTACCTCAGAAGTTATAAAATGAAACAATGTTGTCCTACCCCGTTAAAAGGCTAATATTAGCTATTAATATTATTAACAGTAAACGACAACATTACTCCATTTTATTACTTCCAAATAACATTACTTGTGAGTGAAAATATCTGAACAAATTTTCACGTTAAATATATTGTGGAATCTCCCTAAAAAAGGTAGCATTTATCATACATATATCATTGGCAGGCCTGAGAAAGTTGTTGATGCCTTGAGAGTTTTTTCTGATCTGAAGATGAGTATTCCTCTCTTTTAGTGCAATGTCAAAAAAATCTAGCGGACTCTTTGCTGTTCCCTCCATTGAATATAGTTCATCTGTAAATTGTAACCCTATCCGGTCTTGGAGTTTTATGTTGATTATTAAAAGGGGGAAAACAAATGCTTCATTCAATTGAGTATGCTCCTATTTTCCAGCAGTATTTAAAATTACAAACTTGGGAGAATCACTGTGAAGTCCCAAGAAATGAATGTAAAAGTTAAAAAGTCCTAATATGTAAGCATCTTAAACCTGTAGTTATTTTGTTCACGGGAACTTGTAATCACATGATGCAAGACTTTTTAGTAATTCATTTCATGGTGATTCCTACTATAAACTTCCTTGCCTGTCAGTTAAGAATAAAAGATCAATGGAGCTCTCACTTCTTGGATCCTGGAAAGTTGAGCCGTTCCAGATTTGTGCCTGAACTGATCATAAACTGTGTCACCAGTTTTTTAAAGAAAAAGAGATGCACTTTTTTGGGAAGAGGACATCCCCATTCAAATCAAAGGATCTAATTTTATAGTGTGCAGGATCAGCATTATTGAAAGGAATTATTGCTTTTGGATTATTGGGAATTATTGATTCAATTTAGATCAGTGTTCATACACTGCTTTAATTATTCCTTCAGTGCTGTCCCGTGCTGTCCCAAATAATACTGCCTTGGATTTTTAACATGTAAACCCGTTAGGAGAGGTCAAGAAAATTTAATACAGTATTTTAAAGTATTTATATTTATTATTTTTTAAATTAATTTACTGATTTATAAATTTATATGTAATCTAGTAACACATATAAATAAATATTTTTATTTATTTAGTTTCTTATTTTAAAAAAACAAGTGACTTTTATATTGAAAGACTTGTAGTAATTAAGTTCCAACCACTATCACGCGATTTAATTATTGCAATCGAATAAGCGCACACAGGCATTGGAATGTCTGTGACGGTCGCAGATTTTAATCTCGATTTGGTAAGTAGAATATATTGCATCGAATCAACAAAAAGTGTCTATATAATATATCTATCATATTTATATTTTATATTCATATTGATAGATTGATTTGCACATGATTATCTTTGCATAATTTAGAGCTAACTTTTTGCCTTTTTGTAATAAAAAGAGTGCTTTTAAAAAAATAAAATATTTTAGGATAATTGTTTAAGCTTTTAAAAATGATTGACATCTAAAAGATATCGTGTTTTTATTATTTTAAGAAGATTTTTTTTTCGTATAAAATGAGAGGCAAATGCTTAAAAACAAACTAGGTTATAGAATGTTGGCAAAAAAAAAAAAGATTATAGGGTAATTTAATCTCATGCAATCTATATGGGCCTATTTAGGATGGCATTAGTAAAGGATGCTCGTATAAATCGAGATAAAACTTCTCTCACATGCTTATCATATAAATTGTAAATAACAGGTAAGATAGGCACTCATCCATGAAGAGGTTCTCACAATACATAAAAGCTATTTAGAAGAGCTTTCTCAAAATGATTAAATACTCACTCTGATTATAAATATAAGAATTAATTAAGATATTCACTTTAGTCCTAAATTTAATACTTTTGATCTAATTTTGATTTTTTATCATATTAAATAAATACATATTTTATGGTCCTCTTTGTATAGCCAAAAAAAACTTGGGTTAGACCAGTCTAAGGCTCAGTAGATAAAACAAACCCAAGACGTTATTCACCAGGAGTTCCAACCGTCAAGCGCATAGGGAGCACGCGGAACCATATCTAGAGCTCACGTCCGTCCTTAACTCCCCCAACATCAAACCAGATATTTAGGATCTGAAGATCTAGCGATCGCAACCCCAAGATTTTTGGGGGTCGTTGGTTATAACTAACAGGCGACTACAGCCGGCGGCCAACTATTTATTTTTGCCGTAAATACATTGAACGCATTATACTCATAGTATTCGTTCTCCTCTCTCCTACTATCAAGCTCTCTGTATTCATGATCGTTCTCAACAATATGTGTGTTTGGGAATTCCGTTGGAATAAATGAGTTATAGATTTCGAGATGATTTTACGGATTTCAGGATATTTTTATCTTAGTTTGCGTGCACCGTTGGGAAAAATTGTTTCCCAAACATGCACACAATCCTTCTTCGTCTCCTTCATTCATCCTGACGGTAGTAGTTGACTTTCATCTTGTTTGCACTATTGGTGCCCCAATTTCTTCCAATTTTATTTAATTTTAATTATCTACTGAAGTTTGCTCAAACACTCCTTTAAAAATTATATTCCCCTCGGTCTTCTGCTCCGACTTTCTTGAATATATGGAGAGAATAGCTATAATGTCCTAAATAAAAGATTTAATTAGTAAAAGAGTTCAATAACAAATATGCAAGGTATAGGAAATCAGACCGGTAATTGAACCGAACAATGTAGTGGGTTAAGGGTTAGTGGGTCAGACCGGAGTCAAACCGGGGGTCAAATCGATGAGGAATAAAAAATTAAAAAATAAATCTCATCACACATTGATACAATTAAAATATTCAAAATTAAAAATTCCAAAAACAAAGTAGTAAATTCTATTATTAGTAAAATAACAATTACTAAACCAATCATATATATAACTTATATATTATCAACATAATTTACAAATTTATCTTATTTTTTTGCCAAACAAGAAAGCATCATATTAAATTAAAATAAGATTACAAAGACTAAGAACGCAAACCAACTTAAACAAACTAAGAAACAAGCATATAAAAGATCCACAAAGCAACAAGAAAAGACTCTAACGACCCCAATCAAGTAGGTTTTTGTCTGCGACGGAGCTCAATGTACCTGATTGAACAGGTAAAAGCAGTCCAATAAAGCTTTGACAAACCACTCGGCTGCCAAATCTGCTTCCATGGGAATCCATAGATAGAAATGGTTCCTGAACAGATTCCTTGAGGGAAGAATCTCAAGGAGGACTAACATCATATAAGTAGAAAGAAAGGCACACTTATCCAGATAAATGATGATGGAATCACCACTCCAGCCTATAAACGAACAATGATTCCATACCCACTGAACAAACTTGTATTTTGCCAACATAAGAACAGTGTAACCCTTAACACTGAACAGACACCTATCAAGCCCTTGATGAACAGCGTGTACAAACCCACTAAACAGACCCAAGATCATGATTCTACCTTTACCATCATATAGTCTTGCCTTTAAATTACAAACCATCAACACCCCAGCCATGGGCCAAGGGGATAATACCTCCAACCAACCAATACTCTTCTTAACAAAAGATTCAGCAACCATGAAATTAGCACTAAGAGCTTTCCTTTCTTTTCTTTTCTGTCTAACCCTATTCCACATCAAATCAACCAGACCATGACATCAAGTGTAAAATTCCTCAGTTTAACATATGCTCTGGTCAGACTATGAAGACACCTAGTCTCCTTGTGTGGTAAAGAAACCTTGCTATCTCTGGATTCAATACTTCAATATAATAAACTATCCTCAACAAGATGTATTCACTAATAAAATCAGCCACTACCCTTACCCTCAAGACCGAAACAACTTTGTGATAATCATTGTGAGTATAAGGAGAGGTACTTACTTCATACTCCCTAGCGTTCAAAACGTTCATCGCAGAAATCCTCTGCTCTACTTCCTCTCTGCCTGCCCTTTCAGCGATTTGAACCACAAGGCTTCCATTGGATTTCCTATATAAAGAATAGGGCAAAACCATCGGAACCTAAGCCCGTACAACTCCCATTTCCTCACAGCCCCCTGAGTCGAAACCGGCATCATCAAATGCAAGCTTCTCTGATGCTTCGGACCTAGGATCTGAGGCAAGGGAGGTGACGGCATCTGGCGGAAACTCTAGCATCAAAGAAGAGGAGCCAAAGGCCTCAACCGCTCCTGTGAGGACCACGACAAGATGAGTCATGAGGCATTCTTGGCGGGACTTCCCGATTATTGCTTCCTAATACCCTGGAGGAACCCAACGAAGATTGCTATCAGAGCTCGCCTCACCGGAACAGAACTCACAACCGTCTAAGCTACTACCGCCTCCACCGCTATACTTGCCCCCATCAAACAAACACATTGAAACCCTGACCAAGATTCCCACCATAAAGGCATGACCATGAACTCGGCACGAAGAGAAGAACAGATCTTCCAGCGATGAGGAGAAATCGGTGACCAGACAGACTCCATGCTTCAGCTCGACACCGTGAGAACAAACCCTAGTAAAGAGGGAAAACGCCACCGTGTTGAAAAGTATTTTCCATATATAAACTTTTAAATTTTTACAAATTTATCTTATCAAAATATATGGATAACAAAATATTTCCTCTACAATCATTTAATCTCTAAACTGATAATTATTAACATTAAAATTAACATTATTTATATATATATATATATTATTGTTGTGTCTTGGGAAGGAATCCCTTTTCAATTTTTTTGATGTGAAACTTCCCCTTCTCCCACGCAAGCATTTATTGCATTTGCATCCGCTGTTGGCCTGAGGGAAACCCAATGGAGAGTCACATCGATTGGGGACCCACATCTATTGCATTTGCAACCATTTATTGCATTTGCAATCCCCTCTCTCCCGTAGACTGGCGCTAGCATTTTCAGTAGCTCCAACCTCTTCAGCGAGGCGGCCGTTGGAGCACAGCGTGGTTCAGACCAGGAAATGAGAAGCTAATCCAAAGAGCACAACATGATGGCACATGGCAAGGAATGAGAAGCAGAAGCTGGAGCGAACGAGAAGCAGAAACGAGAAGCCATGGTTCTGGCCTAGAAGCTGAAGCTTTTTCATCTCTCCTCCTTATTCTCCTTCATCTTTCCTTCCTTCCCTCTCCACCGGCCACCATATCCCAAACTCGGGCGGAATTGAAATTTTTTTAAGCAACTCGGTCGACCCTCCAACTCGGCGGGTCGACCGAGTTACTACCTAGTTATAACGAGTCGAACCGAGTCATTGTGACCCCAGTTCAATCCCCAATTTGGACTGGTTTTTCGACTAAGTTGCCGATTTCCAGTTTAACTCGATCGGTCCGGTCCGAGTTTCCATACACTGCAAATTTGTGTTATCATTTCTTATACTAAAACTTATAAGTGTACGTTGCTTAGTTGTTATTATTGAGACTTTATTATAATTTATTCATGTATTAAATATAGTCAGAGTAAGAGTTCATTCTCCAAGAATGATTGGCTACTTGTTCTCCAAATACAATTACCTTAATCGGGAAAATTGCATCCAGGCTATGAATATGTCACCTCGCCTTGCATCTAAATTAAAAGCTAATATAAATCCAACTGACGAAAATTTTTCCTCTTCCCTATATCCTTCATGCCAAACAGTCCCTATTACTGCCTTTAATCAATGTGTTTTTTAGAATTCGTTGGGAGAAATGAATTTATGGATTCCGAGATGATTTTACAGATTAAGAGCTTGTTTAGATGTGATTTGAAAATAGCTTTTACAGATTCCGAGGTAAAACCTAGGTTTTGGAGAATAGATTTTGGAAAATAACTTTTACAAATTCTAAGGCAAAACCTAAGTTTTGAAATGTAATTTATGTTTGGGAAGTTATTAGCTTTTACGGATTCCGAAGCAAAAAATGGGTAGGAAGGAGGAAAAGAAGAAAGAGAAAGAAAGAAAAAGTAGGAAAGAGGAAAAGGTAGGAAAGAGAAAACCTAGGTTTCAAACTAAGGTTTTGTAACCAAAATAACTTTTGGGAAAAAAATTTTTGCTTGGATAAAATCTCGGTTTTGAGGTAAAACCTAGGTTTTGAAACCAAACCTAGGTTCTATAATTGGTTTCCAAACAAGCCCTAAGATATGTTTTTTTATGGATTACGAGATATTTTTTTTATGAATTACGGGATGTTTTTTACGGATTACGAGATGCTTTTATTTTGATTTGCGTGCACCGTTGGGAAAAAGTTTTCCCAAACATACACATTAATATTGAGATAATAAAAACATATAAATATAATCATACACGTGTGCTTGTGTTTTTCTTAATGGCATTAAATCTTTACATAATACTTCAAAGCTTTTAAATGGATATTACCAAGACCAAAAATAATTAAATTTCAGTGAACTACGTACTAAAAGTAACCCATTTTCTTGGAATAAAAAAAAGGGAGATTTACTATTTGGTCCCATGTAATGAAGATATTTAGCAAATGGTCCCAAAGTTTAAAATATTTAAAAAATGGTCCCATTGACAATATAAGGTGTTGTCAATGCAGCACATGGGGTTGTCACTTGACAACCCCTGACAACACCATGTGCTGTATTGACAACACCTCGTGTTGTCAATGGGATCATTTTTTAAATATTTTAAACTTTGGGACCATTTGATAAATAAGT
>JANTPZ010115779.1:0-12588 GCA_025593235.1 Vachellia pachyceras
TTTTTTATGAAAAAATCTTTGTGAACGAGCATTTATATCGACCCAGCTGTCTCTTGTGTGAATAATTAATTGTCACGTCTAGGGACCCCCAGCTGGCTTTCCTTAGTTATAGATACGGTTAGGCTGCCATCTCTCTTTAATCTCATACTCATCTGTCTATCCCTTACTCCATACTTCTTTTCCCATGACCTTTTACTGGTCATCAACTAACCTCTTCAATTTTATATATCTGATTCTATCTCTCGCCCTCTCTCGCTCTGTCCAAATCATCTTTTACTGGTTATCAACTAACCTCTTCGAATATTTTATGTCACTTCCGTAACACAATCATTTGAACCGGTGAATCAAACAACAAAAGTAGTAACATGAAGATGTTGAACATCTGTATGCTGTACTCGTTAAAATTAGAAAAATTGATACTGGACATCCTAACTCATGTTTCTGAATAACAAAACAAGAATAGAGGACTGTGAATGTTGGTCGAGAGATCTTCCAAAATTTGTCCTGACACAACACTTCCCTCCCCAGTACTACTCTCACTCTGCAGATTTCTCTTGCATCGTACTAATTTAAGAGATGAGCTAAACTTTTCAATTCATAGCTCATGAACAGTGTGGTTTTTAAAAGTTTTATATTATATAGATATATAGATTTATTATCACAATAGGTAATCCATAACTAAACCGCAACCCCTCATGAGAAAGTGACCTGTAAAATAATGCATCTAGAAGTTGGAAGCAGGGTGTAAGTTTGTTCAATGTATCTGCGAGCTGCCCTGTTTTGAATTTTAAGATTTTTTTTAATGGTTACTTCACTGTCTAATAGACCAAGTTAAGCAAGCATAATACCAGAATACAGATCCCAGCAACCAAATCCTCAGATATAGTAAATTGTTGACGTCAAGTCCATGCTACATGCAAATGTGGTCTACGGACTTTAACTATTGCAAATCACATTATCCTCCCTTTGGGGCTTATGAACATGGACTTGACGGCAAGAGACACACGACGTGACCCGTCTTGAACAATCCCTTCTCCTCTGTTCATCCATTTCATGCTCTAAAGGGAGCAACCCAGCCGAAAGCAATAAAAATGTCCAGAAGAGTTCTCTATGAAAAATGGAAATACACATATATTTACACCTCAAGACTCACCTTCAGAAAACAAATCAACCCTTGAAACAACCGAAAGTTTGCAATAATTTGTAGCCAGCCAGAAGTTCAAGTTATAATCTTTATATATCCAAACACACAGACACACACACAGAGATATGTTTCAGTACCGATACAACCCCCGCATAAGCCCGTTTTCTATTATTTCTTCGTTAAGAAGGTAAGTTTTAAACAATGGTTTGGCAAAAAAACGAGTGACGTGGATATTATTCTGGTATATAATTAGCCGCTTTGATATAAAAGAGTCTAATCTATGAAAAGGAAATTGAAAGTTGAAACCAACACTTGCTTTTAATAGGAGTGGGCTAGGCAGGTGGGAGATGCTATCGATTCCAGGCTACTTTGACAGTGACATACAGCCTCAATGGGAGGAAAAGTAAATGTGTTTAATAATGAAGATGTTATTGGCAGATATGAATCAACTTGACACACAAGTGAAGCAGAAGCATCTAATTAAACCTGTAATTATAAGATAAGAAAAGACACAAGAGTCATCAGTCTTTCAAGCAAATATTTCAAGGATACTCTAATTTCCCATATCTAACCGTAAAATAAAAACATTCGGGAAAAGAAAGCAACATAAAACTTGGGAGAGAGCACCCTCAATTGGATTGTCGGCTAAAAAAGAATTATTTGCAATAACACCAATTAGAAGGTTTGATGTTGAATAAAGGGATGGCTGCTGCTTTAGACCATTAGACAGAATTGTGCTTAATTTGTCATGTTTGATGTCGCAAATCATTCGCCTAAAACACATTTTTCCCCTCTGAATACCAAATGACGCATTTATCTAAAACAGAGATACATATGTCAGTTAGCAGTAAGATAAACAAGGAGCTCTTTAAATAGTGAAAGCAACATTGTTAAGATTAATGATTAGCCCATGTCATAAATATGTTGCTGAATGACTAAATCCTTCCCTTGCAAACAATTGAGAGGACAACGTCCTCAAATAGCTGATTCACACTGCTTCAAATTATGATTAGACAATCTGATTCATGGACAAGCTTAAGACAATCTGGTTTAATGTCCACTGTCTTCTTCACTACGAACATTTTAAGAGTTTAAGGAAGAAGGCTAAGGAATCTCATTTCAGACAGTAATAATGCAACTTACTAATAACGAAAACTACATTGCATCTCTGACATTCAACATCCTTCGCTTATACTGATGTATATTATATAACTGATTAAAACAAACTAATCACCCGCTTAACATTTTTCAAGGAGTTCACAAACCACCAAAAGAAAATTAATAAAAATTGTTGCTTGGCTATGTACATTTTTCAAAGGCTCGTGGCCCGTACAGAATTGAAAACGGTTGCCGAAGACAAATTAAGGTAGACATTATCATTCGAAACACAAACTCAACAACAGACAGGGTATAGGTGAGTTTAAAATAATTATATCCGCGTACAAATTATTATTGGCCCCCATCTATACCAAATTACCAAGCCTCACTTATGAAAATATAAATAAATATAGTACAATACGATACATATTTAATAGTGATTTATGATGAAAATTACCATGTCTTTCTTTGAGGCGTTACTAGTTCTCTTCCTAATGGGTTGATCCCCAGGTATATGGAACTAGGTTTCTTCACTCCACTCTCAACATTCTAGAATACCTCAAATTTTCTGATGCTTCTCTGCCTTTTGATCTGCAATCAAGTCTTCATCCACACTTGTAATTACCGTGGCTTATTTATCTGCTGATATGTGAACGACGTCTACCTATAATTCGACGTTGGAATATCCCAAAAAATCTTATCAAACTTATCTCCCAACTGAAGAAGAAACACTTAAAAAGTGAATAATAAGGCTATTCATTACATGATTAACCCCAAAAAAAGGCCAATGAATACATCCACAAATATAAATTTATACCCTCGAGCTAAATGGATTGGATAACATGATAAGTGACTAAAGAAAATTTTAAAAATGTTCATGACCTCGAGAAAAAGTTTTAAACATGTTGGTATACACTGGAAACCTGTCCAACATCCATATCAGAGTTGTCTGAAAGTAAAGCATCATCATAATCCATGGTTTCCCGTTGCTCTAATTCTACATTCAGGTTCTCTTCCTCAGAATCACTCTGGAGCAAATTATCATCTTCAACATCAGACATGTCACTGAATGTCTCTATTTTCTTCTTCCTTCCTCTGTAACCAACAAGACTTAGGACTTTTTCCTTCCAAAGGACCAAAGGGCATTTCTCAATCAGCTCCGAACCTTGATAAGCTTCAGTTAAGAATACACTAAACCTCTTACCCCTCTCCGAGACATAGAAGATGCCAAAGTGCTTCAGAAGAAGTCTCATAAGCTTTTGAGGCATCACTAGTTCTCGTCGGAAGTGAGTGAGATGATCAGTTACTAGCCTCTTCTCAGAAGTAAAACTAAGTAGTTCGTGCATAATAGCAACAGCCCTCTTATCGAATTCTAGCGATCCAGCTTTCAGGCCCATAGCATCCGCATAGGGAGATAAATAAGATCTTTTTTGAAAATGGTCGATTTTCCCACCATATCTATACACCTTTTTAAACTCTGAAGGGAATTTCAAGGGGAATGCCAGTGAGAGCATACCTGGTTTGTGGGAATCGTTCTCAGTTATTCCTGTTACCTTCTTTTCCAACTCTGTGATTGCCCAAGAGGGGTTCCAAGACACAAGCTCTAGAAACTCTATTTCATCTACAGACTTAACCATCCTAAAATGTTGAGGATAATTGTGTACCCAATTGGTCCTGAAATCCAGTGGCAAGCCTAAATCTCTCCGGAAATGAGCAATCTTATCCAATCGAAGCCGTTTATCAACAGACATCATCAGCATCCTCGTGACGTACTCCGCTGCTTTATCAGCCTGCTGCTCAAGAATCTCCTCTTCCTCCTTTATCAAATCTTCGGCTTTCTCGGTCATCCCACACCATAACACCCCCTTATGATCCTTGTACAGCTCAAAAAGCTTGGGTGATTTCCGAATGAAATCGGAAATCCTATGGGGCTTGGGTAAATTAATCTGTTTCCGGTATTGTTCAAGCGACCGAACCGGAATGATCATCTCGGGCTCTTTTTTAAGAGTCTCCATTAAAAAGAGCACCTTGGACGTTATCTTCCACTTCTCAGTAACAATTTCAAGGTCATGAACCCTCTTCTTCTGGCTTCTGTCTTGTACTCGTTTACTACTCGTCATACATCGACTCGGATGCTGCCACCACCAAAATCGAAAGGATAATAATTCCCTATCATACCACCCTCTTATTCCCCAACAAAAGCATGAGCCATCACCAAATATCGGAACAGGATAGAGGGTTCTAGCTACATTTAACCGATTCGTCCGAAAAACTAAAGGATGTGTAACAGCCATTTGAGGAATGAAAACATCAAAGGGAACCTATAGAATCATGAGAAGGAAATCAAATGGAACCTTTGAGGGATGAGAAACATCAAAGTCGCAGTAAAGGAGCGAATGCCCCATCAAACGTTGCATTCCAGGTGCTCGTGGAAATGCGACTGAGAAGCGATAGAACCCCCGGGGAAAGGCGCGGAACTCAGATTCGTAATCTCCATGCCGCTCCCTAATTGGATGGGCCTTCAGTGATTGCAACGGTCCTAATTTCGATGTTCTATTATGGACCCAGTGGGCCCCATAATTTTTTGGTATAACGTTTGGGCCTGGGCCTCATATTGGTTTACTTCGACAAGGGAAGGGGGGAAGCACATGCACGGTCGCCAACAAATGCTGATCAAGAATTAACTCACGGCCCATAATACTGCCAGTTTAAATTTTACTATTAATGTAAAGATTTTGTTGATGGATAATTTATAAATACATCACTCTCTAAACATTAAAGCATGTCATTTACAGTGTTTGAGAAGTCCGTTGGAAGAAATGAGTTTACAGATTCCGAGATATTTTGCGAATTTCAAAATGGTTTTACAGATTTCGAGATGGTTTTTATGAATTACGAGATGGTTTTTACAGATTTCGAGATGATTTTGTCTTAGCTTGCATATACCATTTGGGAAATGGTGTTCCCAAACAAGCACATGAGAGTTTTGGATCAACTCGCCTAGCTTCTTATACGTACGTACTTGTGTGTGTGTGTGTGTGTGTATAAACACATGCACCGTCACTGTTGTGATGTCAAAAAGAAGACTAGACAACGACACCAAATCACGCTTCCCAGCTTTCACCTTATCGTGTTTTAATCTTTTTGTTATTTATCCCTATAGTTGACGTTTCCCAGCTTTCACCTTATCGTGTTTTAATCTCTATGCCTATAGTTGAAAACACTCCACCAACAAAATCAAACGTTGACCACGTGCCGGAAACTGGTTTTGACATCGTGTTGATATATGTGTGTGTCTCTAAAGTCTTGACCGCATGGATGCTGACCGGACAACGAGCAAACCACTTGATTCGATGGGTAAACATAGTCCAGCCAGCACATCAGCCTCTGAGACTTCTCATACAATGCTGACTTGGCTTAAATATAGGGTTTATTTAGATTAGCGGTAGAAACCAATTTTCCCACATAATTTATAATTTACTAGGTAAGTATATAAGAAGAATTTCATTTCGATTTATGAGAACTTGCTTTTACATGTAATGTTACGACAAACAGACTTATACACAACACTTGTAAGTTCACTATCACTTACCCTTCAAGATCCCCCTTCCCCTTGGAACGTTTTAGACAATTGCACATGCAAACCAATAATGGGAGTAGGGTTATTGGACCTGGTCCGGTCAGGAAAAATCTGGCCCGAAGCAAGACTACGTCAATTAAATAGGACTAGAGTCCTCGGGTTGGACTGGTCAAGGGACCAAATTAACGCGCCACACTCACCTTAACCTAGTGGTTGTTGCTGCTCAAGCCCAAATCCATCAACGCCACTCTCTCTCTCTCTCTAACTCCTAGTGGAGGCTCTACCCAGTGGTTGTCGCTTGCTCTCTCCAACAGAAGATCAAGCCAATGAACTGATGGCCACCATGGAGGCTCAATTCACCTACGCCCTGCTGTCATTTTCTCATCTCCTTATTCTCATTTGTGCCTCACTTGCACCCTGCCGCATTTTACACAGGTCACGGGAAAACTAGAGGGTGGAAAGACATAAATAATATCATGTCATAAAAAAAAGTATAAGATCTTTAAAAAACAGAGAAGGTCCTAGATTACCTAGACTGGACCAGGTAGTAGAGTTGGGAAAACGGGCTCAGCCCGCCAACCCACAGGATGAGGCGGAATGGCAGCCCGTTTTAAAACGGGCCAAACGGGCTGAGCCCGTTTAGCCCGCGGGCTAGGGAGGGCTGGCCCGCGGGTTGGCGAGCCAGCCCGTTTGTTTTAATTTTTTTTAAAAAATTAATCATTTTATGCTAAGTGGATGATGTTTCAAACTTTCAATAGCTTCAAATATTATTTTAAACCTTATTATTTCATCTTAAATGTATACTTACTTTGGAGATTGTTGATTATGTATTATGTTTTTGTATTGTAAACATTGTTGATTATATTTTTTTAGAGATGTATTGTATTTTACTTCCGAAAAATCAAATGAGTTTAATAAATTTTATGTAAATTTATTGTATCATTTTTAAAAAAAACAAATTTCACTAGAATGTCTGTGATTGATTTAAATTATGTATTACTGCTTTCCTATAATCCTATTAGTACTATCACGGTGCAATCGTGCTCATAAATTAAGGGAGCCTAGTAGTAGTACCGCCACCTAGTAGTACAACTTAAGAAAAAATGTTGATAGCCTTCCGACCCTAATAGTGCTAGCATATGCTCTAATAGTAATTAGCATTGGGAAGGAGAATTATATAATATGCTCATGAATTTGTAATATTGTTGGACCAACACCTTTGGTCTACGTGTACTAAAAATGAGAATATGATGACTTGTTTCACCATTCCCCACGAGCAACATTGCCATTTGCCAGCACCTTTGGTCATTCCCCATGACCTTTAGCATGATGTTTGAGAACTTAGCAGGAGCGAGCAGCTGAGCTAGCACCAGGCTGTGGCTCTACAAAACGGTGCAGACCTCTCAACGTTCTACAAATGCAAGCGTCATTTCCCTCTTCAACTGCAAAGTCACCGCTACGGATTTAATCATCATTTAGTCCTCATTGAATACCTTCCTTGGAAGTCTCGTCCTGCCATGTAAATTTTTTTTTAAAAAAAAAGTAAAAACATGGCGGGCTGGCAGGCTAACCCGTCAGCCCGCCATATTGGACTCGGGCTGCCAAATTGGCAGCCCAACTTCTTTTAGCCCACGGGCTTACACGGGATGGCCCACCGGGTTGCGGGCCAACCCGTTTTCCAGGTGGTTTGCTAGACCAGGTTCAATCCACCCTAATCTCTAGTTGAGGTTGGACTGGACTAGACATCGGGCTGCCCTTTTCACCTTGAGGTATTTACCAAACCAGCCTTAGGTTTGGCTCCAACCTGATTCGATCAGATCTATACTCACCTCTAAATGGGAGTATGGGCAGATCGTTAATTAATCCTCAAATTATGGGTCAAATGAAATTCAAACGTCTTGCCCTTGTCATCCAATCCAATGAGCAGCCACAGACCAAATTCTAGACATGTAAGCAATTTACGGCAAAAACAAAATCCAGAGCCATGGATTTGAATTCAACTAGATATGATAAAAATCTCATAGGATTAATATTCTTGTAGTCATAATTTTCAACTCCTTTACTGTATGTATCCAGAGATCACGGATTTAAATATTGGAGACAGTCTTTCCATTTGCTAAATTAAATTTGCGTACACATAAACCTCATATATCCCATCTGGTGGGAACCTTATATTAGGGATTATAAATAAACTTAGTTACAACAAAGTCTATTAGCCAAATGGAATTAGTTACAAAGAAACAAGTTAGTTAGCTTATTGTTATACAGCTGTACATATTGCATTATGTTATCTCTGACTATATATATGTAGACGCACAGTGACTGCTGATTCATTCAATAAAAGAAAGTATTTTCCACTCCCTTATTTCTTCCCTCGTGATATGGTATCAGAGCTTTACCCACTGTGTATTTCGCTTCTTCCTTTCTTTTCACTCTTTTATCTCACTTTACACTTTACCTCTCTTTGACCGTTGGACATTACACTGCATTTATCCTACTTTACACTTTAACTCTCTTTGACCGTTGGACATTGCATTGCATTTCCTCACAACTCGTTCAATTGATTCTGTCTGGCACTTCGTTCATGGCCACTGAAGCTCCAAGAAGTTCTTCCTCCGACGATCGCGTGGCGATTTCTTCAGAATCCACCGCCGTTAACGCATCGGATGTTGGAAGCCCATTTTACCTTCATCCTAATGAAAATCCCTCTCTCGTTCTAGTTTCTCCGGTTCTCTCTGGCCCTAATTATCACTCATGGGCTCGTGCGATGAAAATGGCGTTGTTATCCAAAAACAAGACAAGGTTCATCGATTCCTCAATTCTAGCTCCTAGCTCCACCGATCCTGTTTTACCTGCGTGGGAGCGATGTAATATGAAAATGTTGTCATGGATTACTCGCTCACTATCTCCGACCATCGCGCAAAGCGTTTTATGGATTGATCGAGCTTGTGATGTCTGGAACGACTTGCGAGATCGTTTTTTTTCAGAATGATGTGTTTCGACTGGCTGATCTGCAAGAAGAAATTCAAGGTTTGAAGTAAGGCGACCGGTCTGTAAGTGACTACTTTACCAAACTTAAAATTCTTTAGGATGAGTTTCTTACATTACGGCCTGTGATTGTTTGCTCCTGTTCACCTCGTTGTCGTTGTGATGCGTCTGACTTGTATAAGAGAAATATGGATCAAGATTATGTCATTCATTTTCTAAAAGGACTCAGTGATCGTTTTTCGGGGGTTAAATCACAAATCATGTTGTTAGATCCACTGCCAAACATTAATCGTGTTTTTTCATTGATTACCCAACAAGAACGAGAATTAGGATTTCATGGTACAGAAGCTATTACGCTGTTCAATAAATCCTCTGCTCCACGGTTTATTGGTTCTGGAGCATCCAAGTCTAATAGCAACGTTTCTGCCAAACGATGCACTTACTGTGGAAAAGGAAACCATACTGAAGCAACATGCTACAAGAAACATGGATATCCTCCAGGCTTCAAATTCAGAAATTCTTCTGTCAATGCTGTTTCATCTGAGCCAATATTGCCTAGTCCAAACTCCACTACACCTGTAATGCTTGCCAATCCAACGTATAGTTTCGCTCCAGAACAATATCAGAAGCTGTTGGCACTAGTTCAGCCTACTAATTCATCTTCGACATCCTCTATCTCTATCAATCAGGTTTCTACCTCTGGTATGCCTCTTATTTGTACCTCTTTCAAACTTCAAAGCTCTTGGATTCTTGATTCAGGAGCCACTGATCATGTGTGTTGCCATTTGTCATTATTTTCTTCTTACCATCAAATTTCCCCTATCCTAGTTAATCTCCCTAATGGTTCTAGAGTTACTGCTAAATACAATGGCACCATTTATTTTTCTGATTCTTTTGTTATCCATAACGTGCTCTATGTCCCTGAATTTCGCTTTAATCTTGTTTCCATTTCCAAACTTACAGCCTCTCTGTCTTGTGATGTTTCTTTCCAGACATTCAAATGCCTCATCAGACTCCTACCATCATGGAAGATGATTGGTTCAGCTGATATGCTTGAAGGGCTATACATCATGCAACATAATGCAGATTATGTTTCCCCTATCGTCAATCAAGTCTCGTCTTCCCATTGTTCACACCCATTTGATCTTTGGCATTTTCGTTTAGGTCACTTGTCCAATTCTACTTTGTCTAGTTTACATCAACAGTCTCCCAATGTTCCATATAACCCTTTGTTTACCTGCTGTGATGTTTGCCATTTTGCTAAACAAAAGAAATTACCATTTGCTGTAAGCCCTACCAAATCTAATAAAATTTTTCATTTGATCCATATGGACATATGGGGTCCTTATCATTTACCTTCTGTGCATGGCCACAAATATTTCCTTACTAATGTTGATGATTATTCACGTTATACTTGGATATACCTTCTTAAGCATAAGTCTGAAGTTAGCTTGATTATCAAAAAGTTTATTCATTTGGTACACACACAATTTGATACTAAAGTCCAAATTATTAGAACAGATAATGGGGCAGAATTTGCTTTACATGATCTTTATGCAGAAGAAGGTATCATTCATCAAAAATCTTGTGTTGAGACCCCTCAACAAAATAGTAAAGTTGAAAGAAAACATCAACACATTCTTAATGTGGCTAGAGCATTACTTTTTCAATCTCATTTGCCTAAAATCTATTGGTCATATGCTATTCTTCATGCCATTTATATTATTAATCGCCTTCCCACTCCTATTTTACAGAACAAGTGTCCTTATGAAATTTTATTCCAGCAATCTCCTGATTTTAGTTCTCTCCGAGTTTTTGGGTGTCTTTGCTATACTTCCACTCTTGTACACCAGAGAACTAAGTTTGACAAGAGAGCTACTAAGTGTGTTTTTCTTGGTTTTCGGTCTGGCACCAAAGGTTTCCTTACCTTGGACTTGCATACTAGACAAATTTCTATTTCTCGAAATGTCAACTTTTATGAATCAGTATTTCCATTTTCTGATTCTAATAATATCTCCTCATCACCTTCTCCTTCTTTACCTCAGGAATTTCCTGAGTTAGACTTCCCTTCAGCTAACACAGCTCCCCCTCCTCTTACTTCCTCTTTACCATCAGTTTCTTCTTCTCCTCTTCCCAGACGTTCTCTTAGGCATAGGAGACCACCAACTTATCTGCAAGACTATCATCATACCCTTCAATGCACTTCAGCTGTACCACATTCTATGGAGGTAGGTAGTTATCACCCTCTTTCTCGTGTTCTTTCTTATTCTACTCTTTCCCCTACCCATAAACACTTTACTTTATCCATTACCACTGATGATATTCCCAAAACCTATTCCCAAGCCATTAAACATAAGTGTTGGCGCCAAGCCATAGCTGCTGAATTAAATGCTTTACAGCAGAATCATACTTGGGTGATTACTACTTTACCTCCTGGTAAGCATCATATAGGTTGCAAGTGGGTTTTTGCTAAGAAATATAACTCAGATGGCAGTTTGAACAGATACAAAGGTCGCCTGGTTGCTCAAGGTTTTACCCAAGTTGAGGGTATCGATTATAATGATACTTTTTCTCCTGTTGCAAAACTCACCACTGTTCGTTTACTTCTTGCACTGGCAGCAGCTCATAATTGGCATTTGAAGCAATTTGATGTTAATAATGCTTTTCTTCATGGTGACTTAGATGAAGAAGTATACATGGTTCCTCCACCTGGTTTACTTGTTTCTTCTCCTAATCAGGTGTGTAAACTTCAACGTTCTCTTTATGGGTTGAAACAAGCAAGTAGGCAGTGGTTCTTTAAGCTTTCTGAAGCTCTTATCTCATGTGGATATTCTCATTCTCAAGCTGATCATTCCCTTTTCATCCGCTCTAATGATTCTTCTTTCACTGCTATATTGGTTTATGTTGATGATATCATTGTTAGCGGGACTGATTTGGATGAAATTACTAGAATTAGATGTTTTCTTGACTCTATCTTCAAGATTAAGGATCTGGGTGATGTCAAGTATTTTCTTGGTCTGGAAATTGCTAGGAGTTCTAAAGGTATTTCTTTATCTCAAAGGAAATTTGCCTTAGATATTTTATCTGATGCTGGTTTTCTTGACTATAAACCTGCACATACTCCTATGGCACGTGATCTTAAGCTTTCTAAAGATTCAGGGGAACCTTTCACTACTACAAAAGGTACTTTTTACACCCTATTTTTAACCCAATAGGCTCCCTTTCTCGGGGGGGCGTAAATGTGAGCGGCGTCGTAAGGGAGGGCCTACGGCGCCCTATTCCAGGATAGACGCCATAGGGCTGACCTACGGCACCCTTTCTCAAAATATAGGGCGCCGTAGGGCTGACCTATGACGCCCTTTCTCATTGTATAGGGCGCCGTAGCTCAAACCTATGGCGCCCTTTCTCATTGTATAGGGTGCCGTAGGTCTGATCTACGGCGCCCTTTTTCATTGTATAGGGCGCCGTATCTCATACCTATGGCGCCCTTTTTCCCTATATAGGGCGCCGTAAGTTCTTTTTTTTTAAAAAAAATTCTATTCTATTTTATTAAACCCACCTGATTCAACTTACAGTTACATTTTATACACCAGATCAATTACAGACATAATAAACACCTAGCAGAGTTAGACGTGTATATCTACATAAGCCAAGTCATTATTGCATCGAAACACAGAAGTCATTGTTATTTACTGTGTGTGGCAGAGTAACACAATTCATATATCTAATTCACCATATACAAGTCAACGTGAAGAGTTGAAACTATATATATTCACCT
>JANTPZ010115782.1:0-10644 GCA_025593235.1 Vachellia pachyceras
AAAGATTGGACATATAAAGTTTCTTCTTCAGCATAGAGTGAGAGGAATGTAAAAATGAGAAATACTCTTCTGCTGCACAGAGACAAGATACAACCTTTCAGATGAATCAGACATGCGTCTGTGATATTGTTGAATCCCAGGCTCAACCTTTTCAATTTCGCAAGACCTGCAGAAAAGGGAATGGAGGTGTAAGACCTAGAATTCGTTTCCTTGCCATTCTTAGAATTAGAAGCATGAATATATATGGTTTCATAGCGGGTTTTCATAGTTAAACTAACCAGAAATTTTTTCAAACCCATCATCTGGAAGACCACATCTGTTAAGGTTTAAGCAAGCCAAGGCTGCTAATGCTGTTAACAGAAATAAATAATAATGGAATTTTAAAACTGTAAAAAAGTAGACATTGGAACAATGATCAGCATGAACTTCCAATAATATACTTTTAACTGCCTTAGCAACAACTCATAGTGAACATTTCAAGGTCCTTAATTCTCCATTAAAATTTGATAAATGAACATATCCATCCACAATTATCAATATTGCTTCAAGAAAAATGATAATTGACGTCCAAGGTGAAGCTTCAAGAAAAACTGATTAAGTTAAAGTGAAGCTTAAAGAAAGCAAGTAACAGCAAAATTGCAGTTACCGGAAATAGAATCTAAACAAGCAGCAGTTATATTGCAATGTTCCACGTCCAAGGTGGTAAGCTTCTGCAAACCTGTAAATGTAAACCTGTTAAAAATTACCACCTAAAGCGGATGGCTGTAGAGCATGACATATAAATCATATTACACTTTGACAGAGTTGATCCTATATCTTCCCAAAAACCTACTGTGGGTAACAAAATAGAGTAAAAGAAGCAGCGAAAGATGTACTAGTTACAAAGAATAAAACAGTTTATAACCTAAGAAGCAAGAGTGTAGGAAGAATAGGCGAGGGCAGGTGCAGCCAGAAAGATAGGCAGCAGCTGTGAGTGGTCTGGTTGCATTTCTGTAGAACTCAGTTTCAGTTGGTGTGTGTTAAGTCTTTTAGAAAGCATGTAGCTTGTGGATAGTTCTGGCCTCTCAAATTCCAGTGTGTTCTTTGCATTCTGTTGCTGGTGCTGTGTTTTGTATTTCAGATCTTAACGGTGTGAGGGTAAGATGGGTTTTAGCCAATACCAGTCATTAAAAGCATTGGTACTGATACAATGTAACTTTTTAAATACAAAACACAAGTTCAGTTGCATCTATTTCCATTCAGTCTTTCCCCCTTTTTCTCCTAACCTGGATCAAGCAGGTTCTGGCTGTGGAGTTCAGTTTCAGGGTTCTACCACACTTTAAAAATATCGAGCAAGTTAATTTGAGAGTTTTGATTGATGACGAAAAAAATAAAGGCTTTTACATCATCTATCAGAGCATAATGCAGCAGCTGCTGTATATTATAGTTGGAAAGGATACCCAACACCATGAAAGATACCTCTTAAATAACTAATTCCAAGATCTGTAATACTAGTGTTGGGGATTAGTAACTTCTTGAGATTTGTAAGCCCTGAAACATCACAAAATAACAATCAAAACATAATAGTGACTTGAGTAATTGCATATTACAGCAAGAAGAGGAAGGGAGGATAGATAATCTCAGGCAGTAATTAAACATTTAAGCCACATGACTTGGCATGAACTGATCACATGTATGCATGAGTCAAAACAACTAAAGTAATATGATTAAATATTCTAAACAATATACAAGACTACACAAGCAAAACATTGCTTTACCAGGTAAGAGAGAAGATGCTCGACCATATGTATGTAATAAATAAGAAATGTTATTATTCTATAAACAAAATAAGTTTACACAGCAGATACATTTGATATCTAGCATTTCTTTCCTTTCTACTTTCAATAATAATAATTATAACAGAAAGATAATAAATATCAAGTAAAAAGTTTAACTTTGTCCAGCTGCAATTGAATGTTATCCAACTGCAAATATTTATTGTTGTCATAGTAGTCGATAGGACACAAGTTTTAAGAAATGATATTGCTCATAAATCACTAATATTATAACTTCACATGTAATCTCAGATACCACTAGCATCATTAAATTAACCAGGACTAAAAAAACGAATTTTTTAGTAAACATCTCAAACAGCCTCCACATGCATTCAAAAACTTGTTCGATATCTGATGCCAAACCATATTGTTCGCATATGACGAAAGATCATATGTAATCCAAATGGGGAAAACATGCTTCGAATTATGCCCAAAACATAAAGTTAGTAAAATTTTAGGAATTATCCATTCCCTTATCTGCTGTGGCTCAGCTATTTCTATTTGCCAATTTTAAACATATGAAACGCTTGTGAATGATCACACATGAAGATCCACAATCCACAGACAAAAAGAACAATCCCCTTTCATCATCAAACAAAAATGACAAACACTAAAATAGAAATATAACACCTAAATACCTGAGATAGCCTTTACGTCTGAATCTATGACACATTTACAGCATCCAATATTAAGAGCCTCCAGCTTTGCCAAACCTGTATTGCCAAAAAAATTCTAAGGAAATGAAGCATGATAGCATCAGGTCACTTTAACCACCATTTGAAAAGCCAGCAGTTTATTTGACATTATCATCCCGAATTAATCAGTCAAGGAAAACCCAAAATCTAATGATAAAAATACATCTTGTCGTATTATATAAGCTAATCTGATTGCACTGCTTGTTTATACTGAACTAATGAACTATATTTCATGCCACACTACCCCATCAACCATACCTCGTGCTTAATAAAATTTAAACGCACAAGCTTATTTTATAGTACTAGAGGAGAGGCAGGCTGTTCAGAGTGCAGGTATGTTTTAAGAAGAAATTCATCTGAGCTTAAAAACAGCAAAATTTCAGGGAAATAACCTTTAAGATGAACAAAACCACCATGAACCTCTGGACACCTCTCAAGGTCCAACTTCTCCAAGTTAGCTAAGTTGGAGAAGGCACGCATTCCATCAGGTGTAACAGTGCTGCTCTTTCTGATACTCAAGGAAGTCAAGTTTGAAAGACCTATGTAAGAAAATCAGCCGTTATTTATGACAATCAAAATGGAAAATCCTGAACTCTTAGCCAGTCAGCATAGTAAACACAAGTACACAACGTCATTATACACAATGCTATTACCTACTGCATACATACCTTATGAATAATACTAATACACAACGTTTGGTGAAGGTTGAACCTTAATTGAACAACTATTACAACCATACATGAATTATCATGCAAATAATATATACTGAATATATGGGACTTGAACATCTCCAAGAAAGCTCTTGCATTGACAAGCATCACTGAGTTATACACAAAAAGATAAAAACTGAGCTAGTTGCAGTTACTGAGCTTGTCAAGTTAGACCACATAATCAATGAATTATAATATTAAATGTTCCTGGGATCCACTTAAATCTTCAGACATGAAATTCACATATTATGAAAAAGAAGAAAAGAAGACGTTAAATGACAGCATACCCCATAGATAGCATGAAATGATAGGCATAAAATTTTACCAAACTCTAAGCAAAGTCCCATAATTGGAAGAAACTGCAAGGTCTTACCATGCTTGTAAAATGACAAAGAGCTCGAGTAAAAAAAATCTAATCATAAAAAATAGTAATATTACCACTAATGTATTTAAGCCCATGTTCTGAGAAATGGTTGCAGAAATCAAGAGTTGCTGCTTGAAGATTTGAGCAATCTTTAATGAAACGCAGTCCATTATCTGTCACTTGAGAACCAGTAAGATCAACAGTAAGTAAAGATTGTCCTTGTGATGATATTGTATCCATCCAACCATCATGTACGCCGGGGTATTCAATCAAACATATATCCTGTCATGTAGGAAAAAAAATACCTCATAAGTAGTACAGTTTTTTGTAACTTCAACGCTTAAGTAGTTAAACTTGAGAAAGACTTTCAACTCCACCAAGTCTCTTGCACACTACCTGAAGAGCACAATCTCGGAAAGCTTCTAATGATACATCTGTAAGGCAATGAGAATCCACCAGTGCATTGAAGATTTGCTGGCTTACGTCCGTTGGAAAAATTGAAAATGAACTGTATTTGTCAATATCCTGTTACATTTCAATGTTTGAATCAGGCAACGAGTGCAGACAAGAGATAATCTAGGCCTATAGACAAAAGAAAGCAGTACCTCACGTATTTTATGGATGCATAGTTCCATGAGAGAAGGGCAGCCACCCCCTCCTAAGTGATGACTTGCCATATAATGCAAAGCTGTGGCTCTCAACCATTTTGTGCTAGCGCTTCTACAGAACCTTCTTGATACGACTCTATGCAAACCATCTTCGCTGACTCGTTGATCTCGCTTCCTAGAACAGATTCCCCCCATTGTTTAATTGTTGATGAATGTGCCAAAAAATGGAAATATTCCAATTTCAGAGATATTCTGCTAGGATGAACTGCAGGAAGAGAAATAAATATAGCTTTATATTTGTATGTGATTATGAGGAGGAAAAATATATACAGAACCTTTGAGTGCAAAAACATCGTATATTTTAGGGTAACAATAAATTGTGAAAGAGCACTAACTATCTCTAATACCAAATCTTTTTTACTAACAATGCAGTGATAGCAGAATTTTACAACAGAAAAACACAGACAGAAGGCATCATCATCTGTGTTTAATACTAGTAAGCAGCAATAACACTTTTGAAATGGCAGAGAGGAGAATAGGACATCAGTCCTTGTACAGCTGAATTTACCATAATAGAAGATTATGAAAACCATCCCTAACTAATCTCATATTACAAGAAAAAAGTAGTGACAGCAGAAACACAGTTTTATCAATAAGCAGCTAAAAAACAAGATAAGTTCTTATATGCACTTTTCTTTAATACAAAATTCTTGTATGCGCTGAGACTGAGGGAAATCTGTTACTTCATAGTAAATGCGTGGTTCTGACTCAAGACTGATCCCTGCATGTAAGATTGATCTCCACCCCCAGGAGTATGCCAAACTAAAAATTTAAAATAGCAGATAACATTCCCGACTGTAACAATAATAATTTTAAGAAACATTATTCTGTATATCCAGCCCCAGGAATATAATCCAGTGTTCTACCTCCAACGGGAAAACCAGTTAAAACATCATCGTTCAACATGTTCTGAGAACCAAAGATGCGATCAGTTTTTAACCCCCAGAGCGTAAGCTGCGCGTCTCCTTCAAATATAGCTTAATAAGTTAAAGTTTTCATTTCAAGGGAGGGAAAAAGCATAAACGACAAGAAATATGTGTTGTTGATCTCCACCGCTACATTACACTTCTTTCTCACACACACCACACAGCAGAGCACCAAAATACTTCGCTGACGGAAAGGGAAGATGGAAACGAAACAGGACTCAGAAGAACATACCTTAGAGGCGAGCTTTTCAGTGAGAGATCAGAAGCAGAAAACGCCATGAAAATGAGTTTTAAGGAACAGAACGAGGAACCATCAAGCACGAATGCGAGGAAGCTACGAGAGTGGTTTGGGAAACAAGAAGACCATGGAAGTAGAGGGCGAGTGAGAAGCCACGCCATCTGCGCTTGCCACGTGTCACTTCGCACGGCGTTGTAGGAGTGGGAGTATCGTCTGAATAATTAATAACTTTATTTTGCCAAAGGTTTTTTAAATAAGAATAAGTTTATTTTTGTAAGTTAATGGATAGTCTAATATACATTAATACTTTTTAGAACATATAATTTATTTCATTTTTTACTCTCTTTAAGAAAATTTAATTAGTTCTTCTGCATGAGATAATTTTACCTATCATTAATATAACATTCAAATCTCAGAAAAAAAAATATAAGACTCAATTGTTTTTTATAGATTAAAAATAAATTCATTAATTAATTAGAATATATATTTTAAAATATTTATGTATATTATTAAATTATATGCTAGTTTTTAAGTAAGAAAAATTAATTGAAAGATAAATAATTAATAAAATCATTTAGCTCTTAATAATAATATAAAAGATCCAATACAAGTAGTCTAAGAGCTTGTTTGGGAATCAGGTTTTAAACCTAGGTTTTAAAATCTCAATTTGAAACGTAGGTTTTTTCTTTCCTACTTTTTCATCTTTTCTCTTTCTTACTTTTTTTTTCTCTTTCTTACTTTCTTCTTTCCTACCCATTTTTTTACCTCGGAATCCGTAAAAGCTTTAACTTCCCAAACATAAATCACGGCTTGTTTGGGAACCAGGTTTCAAAACTTCAATTTGAAACCTAGGTTTTCTCTTTCTTACTTTTTCTTCTTTTCTCTTTCCTACTTTTTATTTCTTTCTCTTTCTTACTTTCCTCTTTCCTACCCACTTTTTTGCCTCGGAATCCGTAAAAGCTATAACTTCCCAAACATAAATCACTTTTCAAAACCTAATTTTTACCTTGGAATCTGTGAAACCTAGGTTTCAAACCTGATTCCCAAACAAACCTATTACGTAAAACCTATTAAATTATATGCTAGTTTTTAAGTAAGAAAAATTAATTGAAAGATAAATAATTAATAAAATCATTTAGCTCTTAATATAATAATATAAAAGATCCAATACAAGTAGTCTAAGAGCTTGTTTAGGAACCAGGTTTTAAACCTAGGTTTTAAAACCTCAGTTTGAAACGTGGGTTTTTTCTTTCGTACTTTTTCATCTTTTCTCTTTCTTACTTTTTTTTCTCTTTCTTACTTTCTTTTTTCCTACCCATTTTTTTACCTCGGAATCCATAAAAGCTTTAACTTCCCAAACATAAATCATGGCTTGTTTGGGAACCAGGTTTCAAAACTTCAGTTTGAAACCTAGGTTTTCTCTTTCTTACTTTTTCTTCTTTTCTCTTTCCTACTTTTTATTTCATTCTCTTTCTTACTTTCCTCTTTCCTACCCACTTTTTTGCCTCGGAATCCGTAAAAGCTATAACTTCCCAAACATAAATCACTTTTCAAAATCTAATTTTTACCTCGGAATCTGTGAAACCTAGGTTTCAAACCTGATTCCCAAACAAGCCCCTAAATTTTACCTCAAAATCTGTGAAACCTAGATTTTAAGTTTGGTTCCCAAACAGCCCTAATACATATACGCATATACAGTGCCTGTTTGGGAAGCCATTTTCCCAAACGGTGCACGTAAGTCTAGACAAAACCATCTTGAAATCTGTAAAAACCATCTCGAAATCCATAAAAACCATCTTGAAATCCGTAAAACCATCTCGAAATTCCCAAAATGCCTCAAAATCTGCAAAATCCATTTTCCCAACGGAGTTCCCAAACAAGCACACAGTAAGTAACGTATGAGATAAGATCAAAAGGGCGACAGGAGGCGGGTCCCGCGTGCGCCCTATAGTCTATCACTATGCGTCCTATTGGACCATTCTATTGTCACCTCCCGCTCGTCGGCCAAACGTTGTCGTTTAATGTTTTAGAATATAGAGTTATACAATAATGTGACCTCAGTATGAGGAAAATATATTAGTCAAATATTTTTGATAATGTTATCACATGGAAACGTCTTTATCACTTGCTATTTGCTTCACCTTCTATTCTTCTTCTATTCTTTTTTTCAATTTTCAACGGATAATAATCCGTTTAGAAATGTAGTAGAGAAGTACTTTTACGTGAATCGAGGTAAATACATGAAAGTAATTATCTTTTTTACAAAAAAATACTGTTGAACATGTATTTGATTTTTGAAAACGTTGTTCCAAACAAATACAATTCTTGTTCGGCAATCACTTTACTATTTAGAAAGAAAGAGAACAAATATTGGCGGCGGAATGATTAAACTTAACAATGGTATTTTAAATCTTTTTTATTTTACATAATTTAAAATATTAAATTTATTATATTATTAAATTAAAATTAAAATGTGAGCATGTTTTGTCAACATTTTATTGCACATTCATCAATTAAATTTGATAAATCAACAATTTTTGTTAAAAGAAACTAACGGTGTTAATTTTAAAGGACTGAAAGTGCACTTTTTAAACTTAAAGGACTAAAATGAAACTTGACACAAACATAAAGGACTAAAAGTATACTTTAACCTTAAATTTACAAGGAATTACTCCAAATAATATTAGTGTGTGTTTGGGAAGTCTGTTGGGAGAAATGAGTTTACAGATTTCGAGGTATTTTACGAATTTCAATATGATTTTTACAGATTTTGAGATAGTTTTATATTAGAATGTGTGCACCGTTTGGAAAACGGTGTTCCCAAACAAGCACTTAGTCGTATTTCTATTATAAGCAATGATAAGTGTTAATGTGCTTATTTAGGAATCACTTCCTCTCAACGGATACGTAAGTCAAGATAGAAAGTATCTTGAAATCTGTAAAAAACATTTTTTTAGTGAGAGAAAACTCCCCCGGTGTTCCGGATCCTTTCGGACCCAGACTAATCCGGGGTCGCCCCAAGAGGGACTTCCCAGGGTTCGAGCCCAAGACCTGACGGGTACGCGGCGTCTTACCTTCCCCTTGTTAACCAGTCGAATCAACCCACCTGGACCATAAAAAATATTTTAAAATCTATAAAAAACATATGAAATTCCGAAACACACAATATATCAAAATGACATGGAATCACACAATTTCCTTGCTTTCTTTACATCATTTGGGTTGGGGCACTAAAGTAAAGGAAACTTTTTCAGATATGGGCTTCTCTCTCTTTTTCTTGAATATTCACAATTTAATTCTTTAAATTATAAAATTAGATCTTTGTGCAAAGGGATTACCGTGTGAAAAAGATGAACAATTAACGCAGTACCGTTCATCCAGCACCACCATCTTCTCCGACCTCCTCCTTGCACCGTCCCATGTCAAGTTCCAATATGTTTGAAATCTTCACTGAAAGTGTCAGCCAAATAAAATAAATATTCTTTGAATAAAAAAATCTTTCTTTTTTTGCAAAATATTTTATAGGTAAAATCTTCTCTGAAAGTGTCAGCCAAATAAACAAAATATTCTTTGAATAAATATTCCCAATCACATTGCGTGTAAGTCAAAATACAATCTTTCTCACATACTTATCTTGAAATCCGTAAAAAAATTTTCAACAGATTTCCAAATAAACACGAAGGAGATAAACCCAAACCAGTAGCACCATATTGGCAATTGGCATATATACCATTCAAATTTAATATTTTATAAAATTCCTATTATAATAGTTTATAAATTAAAATTTTGTTATCTTATATATATTGTGGTTAAAAATCATGTAGATCATATTTTATAGTTTAAATTTATTTATTTATATTTATAATGCTACTTTTATAAAATATTAAATCTAAACCCTCCATTTATTTTTATTTAAGGGTGATGATGTGATTCTGAGGAGATGTCGATAAAAATGTTTCCGAGGTAAGCTAAACCCATTTTCCCATCTCTCTACACACTATAGTCTCAATTCTTTTTAATGAAGGGGCAATATTGTCTATATATATAGAACGAAAAATATTAATCTCCCTAGAAAATCCATCATTGTTTTATCATTCAATAGTTTGTTATCTTATTTTCCTTGACATACTATTTTTTTCGCCATCATTTTTTCTTCTTCATATATGCTAACAGAGCCAAGATTTGAATTAATATTTAAATTAATTATGAACGGTGCTCTTTGAATATAGTTATTATTAACCAATATTTAATATAAAAGTCAGTTGATTTTTTGAAAAGATAAAAGAAGTTAAATACATTACTATAAAGTATTCATATTTATTTATTTTCAAACTAATTTGTTTAAATTATAAATGGATATATAATCCAATAACATATATAAATAATTTTACATAATATATTTTGTTTTTTTAATTTATACAAAAAAAAGTCAACTGAATTTTTCTTTTATAAAGTCAATTGAATTTTTCTCTTATATTAAGGATAAGATGAATTATAAGTTACTATTTTCGATCCTTAATATAAAATACAGTTAATTTTTTTTGGAGAAATTAATGAAATTAAGTATACTACCTAAAAGTATTTGCTCATGTACATAATTAGTTTATACATAGTCAAATAAATTAATTTAAAGAACGAATACCTTTAAGTAATGTATTTAACTTCTTTAACCTTTTCAACCAAATTAAATAGCTGATGAATTAATGATGGAGATAATGTGACCATTTGGAAAACCGTTCAGAGAATACATCTTGTTCAGGATGTATTTGGTATAATGTATTTGTGTTTGGATAAACGTTAGATTTAAAGTATATTTATTCTTCTAAAAAAACTTTTTACTTAAAATGTATTTTGAAAATTGAAGGATTTTGGGCGTACCTGGAGATGCCGAATTATGAATCTGCAGATACCCACACGGAATACGGATCACAAGTATGGATCCGAATATGAGACACAGCAAAAACACCGAAGGCAAGAGGAGAGGAGATGAGAGGTTTCTCTGTAAGGGAAAGGGAATGGAGAAGACTTGTTTTCTCCGTGCGTTATATCTGCCGCCTTTGGGGAGCCACTTCCCTCTTGTAACTTCCCACTAGGGTTTAGGTTTACGCATTTGACCTAGCCCATGGACTTAGGCCTAATCCATCAAGGGTGGCCCATATCCCAACATCTCCCACTCACACTTGGTGAATTACGAGACGTGGGCCTCATCCTTCTCTCTTCTTCCTTCCA
>JANTPZ010115785.1:0-20999 GCA_025593235.1 Vachellia pachyceras
TTGGAAGTGTGGTCCGATGGAACGAACCATTGTCTCACCTTGCTTGATTATGAAGGTATGGAGTTGAGCTTGCACAACAAAGAACATTAAACAGCTCATCCATATAGGGATAAGGCGAAGAACAAGCTTGACTTCTTCAACTTGAGTCACTGAACATAGTCTCCATGGGTTTCTAGCTTTGCTTGAGGCATCCAAGTCATCAATGATCATTGCCTTGTCCAGAAACCTACAAATTCAACACAACAAATGCAAAGTTCATATTCATGAAACTATGTTTCAATCAAATCCGACCTTTTTGTCTCTTCACATTTTAGTAAGGGAAAATGACATAAAAGGAATATGAAAAATGTGAAAGGACAGAAAGGTGATTCGAAATTCAAAAATCACATAGTGGGTACTAGTGCCTCAAGTGTCTTTATGAAATTACAATGAAATGACAAAAATGCCCTTAAACAAAAAAAAATTAAAAATAAAACCCTTCAGCCATCGGCTGACTGCCGAAGCTCCAACTAGCAGTCACTGACAGGCCATTGAAGCTCCAACGGCAATCGACCTGCTAGTGGCTGAAGGGTTTTATTTTTAAAAAATTTTGTTTAATGGCATTTTGTCATTTCATTGTAATTTCATAAAGACACTTGAGGTAGTAGTACCTACTGTGGGATTCTTGAATTTCGAATCACCTTTCTGTCCTTTCACATTTTCCATGTTCCTTTTATGTCATTTTCCCTTTTAGTAACTAGATTCTAGGTACTGAAAATTAGACTGATCAATGGATTGTTTATGGTGATGTTCAAAGATTAGTAGTTCACAACCGAGTTAACCTCAAATCAGCTCGGTCATGATTGAAATAATATATTTAATTAAAATATGTAAACATATTCATAAATAACTTTGAGAATATTTATATTTAAATATAAAAGGTAATAATTCACAAGTGAATAGAATATTCAAGTATGAACTACATATAATTCAACAAAACTGAATTATTAAAGCATGAATATAATGGATTGCTATTTTTTTTTACTGTTTTTAACTCACAATAATGCCGTTTTAGGCTTGGGTACAAAATCTAACCCAATCAACTCATTCAAAACTCTTCATTAACTTGGTCAACCAAAAAATTTATTCATTGATCCACTGGTTAAAGGGAATTGATTTTTCATACCAATTTAATAATCAGTACTGCCCTTTAATTATGTAGTCCACCTATAACCCCTTCGAAAATTCTCAATCGATCGGATGCATAATTTTGTTTTTCCATAACGTATTTATGAATGATCTATTTTTAATTAAAAATTAAAAAAGTTGAGAGCTTTTGTGAGAAATAAAAATCACCTGGATTAGCCCAGGGGGCTGGTCCGACTGGTTGACAAAGGGAAAGTAAGGCGCCGCGTACCTGTCAGGTCTTGGGCTCAATCCTGGGAAGTCCCGGCGCACTCCGAGGCGACTCCGGATTAGTCTGGGTCCGAAAGGATCCTGGATACCGGAGGATAAAATGCCTTCCATCACTAAAAAAAACTCACCTGCACTGATGGGTATGGGCTAAAGAACAAGACTGCTTATTGACATCCTCTTCAAACCAATAAATGTGAGACTCACGCGCCGTCCCTACACGCCACGCAAAAACCTGGGCCATGCTAGTGAATGGGCTACCCGTTGGGCCGTCTTTCCGATACTTTCTTATTCCCAACAAGAACAGTGCCAATGCTAAAGCCACGGCTCCAGTTAGGACTCCAAGGCCCGTGGCCCATCCAAAATGGTCCTTTTATCCCACATCATATATAATTGTTCTTTATAGAAAATTGGTAAAAAATCTCTACTTAAAATTTTTTTATGTTATAAAGGTTTGATATATTTTTATACATAGAGAATATTAATAATATGCAAGTCTTCTACACACAAAATGCAAGTGATTTAATTTAGGTCATTCTTAAAACTTCTTGATGGTGACCTTTTATAAATTATCCCTAAAATGTTTCCCCAAAGAGGATAGAGAAGAAATATTATTAATACATACAAAGATAAATAAAGCCATCCTTATTTTTTTTTCCAAACTAGAATATGCAGGAAATTAGAAACAGTGTAATTTCTCATTATACTTAGGATTTTACATATCTGTAATTTATTTTTTAAATATAAATATTTTTCCTCTAATTAAAAAAAAATTGTATGATATGTACCCTGAAACTCACCCAAAATGAACAGGCTTCATAATTTTAGGCCACCTTTGGTTTAGTAGAATTTGGGTGCATGGATATGGAAATGTAATTGATTTCCATATGCATGCATGTTTGGTACAATGGAATTAGCTTCCACATGGAAGCCAATTCAACAAAAATTATGAAAATTGATTTTCATAGGCTAGCACATGGAAATGAAACAAACTCCATACCCAGCTTCGACCGCACACAGTGATGACACAACCAGCGACGACGACAACCCACGACACCATAACCAACGATGGCGGCACCCCCACGACGCTTGGTCTTCGTCTTCCTCTTCGACAACACAACCTGACGCTTCGTCTTCGTCTTCGCCAATTGACGGTGACAACTCTTCGTCTTCGTCTTCGCCCAGTCATCGTTGCTTCATCTTTGTCTTCCCCAGTCGACAGTGGCAGATCTTCGTCTTCGTCCTCGTCTTCGCCCAGTCTTCATCTTCTCCCAGTCACTTCATCACCGTTGCTTCATCTTGGACGGACAGATGAGCAGGGGATGGTCGGTCGGCGGATGAACAGGGATGGTCGGTGCTCAAGCTTTGAGGTTTGCAATGGAGGATTGAGGGAGCAATTTTAATGATAAGGGCATTTTGGTCCTTTTGCATAAAAGTCTTTATTCATTTTCAAGACATACCAAACGCACTTTTAAACTCCAAATCCATTTCCATTTCCATCAAAATCAATTCTGTATACCAAACAAAGCATTAAAACTTGCATATTTGGGAATGAGTTATATGCATGTTTGGGAAATGGTGAGGTATGAGTTATATGTATGTTTGGGAAATTTTTCCCCAACGGTGCACGTAAACCAAAACATAAAATATCTTGAAATCTGTAAAAAGTATCTTAAAATTCGTAAAAAAATCTCCGAATTTGTAAATTTTGGATTCTGTAAATTCTTCTCAAAATCAGTAAATTCATTTCTTTCAATGGATTCCCAAACACACACCACTAACTAAGCCAACTTTAATTTACACTAGCTATACACATTACTTTAGTAAGATTTTTTTTTTCAACCGTCATGCTGTCATGCATTACCTTAAATAATAATTTTTTAATTAAACTGAGAAAATGATTAGGTTGATTAATTAATTGATTGATGAGAATATAAAATTAATTACCTCAACATATATTACTCCACTAGCTGCTAAACCGGCAGCAACTAATCCCAAATACCAATAGTTGAAGAATGAGTTCTTGGCAATTTTTTCTTCCGGCGAGTCATCGTCGAACTGATTGGCGGCGAAAGTTTGCACACACGGCTTGTGGCCACCGTCTCCGACGGCCAATATATAAAGTCCAATAAAAAATAAAGCTGAATTATTCTTCAGTACTGACGCTGACAGGGTCAACCATATTGTGCCCTACGACAGACAAAAACAGTTTAATGCATATAATTAAAAAGGAATATGATCGTGCTAAATTGAAATTTCTCCAACCACATGTGGTACATGTAATTAAAAAAGGATTACCAAAGTATACTATAAACGATTAACCCAGCTGTGAGTTATATATAGGAGGCATTATATATAATTGTGGGATATCCATTATTATTGAGCCTATTTAATTTCCTTCCAATTATAAGAATTAAGGATAGAGATGAAGATGCGTCATTGTGTGTGAAAGTAATGTTCATTGTTATGGGTTTTGTGTTGCCGTGTGAACACAAAAAAGTGGTAGTAAGGGGAAAAGTAAGGTACTCTTCTTTTTATTTGACACCCAATATAAATCTAAGATATATGATCTATTGGTACAAATAAGTATTTTGAAATGCTAGTTAGCCATGTCCTATAGGAAGAAAACACTGCTACTGATCACTTCGTAAAACTAGCTCACGATGTATCTGTGAGAATTTTTGTGTATTTAATTTGAGCACCAGCCATCTCATTTGAATGGGATAGGTGGGGAAAGAGCTTAGGGGACCTGCGTCCCTTCCTGTACTCTTCTATTGAGCTAATGATATCCAGTACTATTAAAAAAAATGCATGTTATGATTATATAATTTATTTAGTTTTTTTAATCTATTTAAAAAAGTCAACTGACTGTTATATTAAGAAGCAGAAGTAGTACTTATGTATGAATTTTGCCTAAATTATTGATACTTAAAAAGTAGTTCATTGTATTTTTATCTCACCTTCAAAATCTTATTTAACATGGGCGTAATGAAAAATTCTCTCTGGTTAAGATATATTTAATGAGTAAACTATTCATTTTTTGTTTTAGTGAATTAGTGGAAGTAACTTATATTGTGCTTGCTTGCGAACTCCGCTCTTCCAACGGAGCACGCAAGCTGAGACAAAACTATCTCAAAATCTGTAAAAACCATCTCGAAATCCATAAAAACTATCTTAAAATCCATAAAATCATCTAAAAATATGTAAATTCATTTCTCGCAACGAAACTCCTTTTTCCCAACGGAGTTCCCAAACACACACATTGTAGATTAAAGTGAGAGTGTTTGTGTGGTGTGTGGGGGGGGCATTTGGAGTATTTGCAATGTTGAAGGAGGTTTAAAGAATCCATGGAACTGCCTCAATTAATCAAACTCACATTATTTTGTGTAAGAAATCTTCCCTACTATTTATTCCTTAAAAAAAGTCATTTAGAGGTAAGTGGTATGACTCAAGCTCCAAAAATGGTGAGACGGGACGAATCAATCAAATCATTCACATAACTCATGAAACTATTACGAATTCGGTCAACTTGAGGGACCCACGACATTGACTCAAAATTAACGACGACGGAGGGGAGGCCCCAGCGGCAGAGTAACAGAGCAAGAAAAAAAAAAACCATACACGTACGTACCACTAGATAGATGATGGACGACATGACGATGGTGTTGAAGCGACCCAGATATGAGTCGGCGATGAAGCCGCCGAGCAAAGGGAACAGAGCCGAGACGCCGGAAAAAGTGTTGACGTTTTTGGACGCCGTCGCAATTGGCTCCCCGATGATTTCAGTCAGATACTGTATCAGGTTCCCCGCCAAACCATAGTACGCGAATCTATCTGCAAACTCTACACCTGCAAACACAATCACAAACTTAAGTCTTTGTTTTGGATCTCTCAAGCCATTTTAAGAGGCAAGTGCGTGGGAAGGATTTCATCATTTAGAACTTCATGAATGTCTGCATATTAGCCAGTCTAACCTAATTTTGCTCAAAAATTCCCGCAGCTGAAATTTGGTCGTCATAAAGTCTTGGTCTCCGAGAGAGGAGGTGTATGTGTCAAAGAGAGAGAGAAAGTTGAAAATGAGAGATGTACATATGATGAAGATGGCGGCGTGCCAACCACCTTTTCGGGAGGAAGCTGGCTGGCGGCGGAGGAGGGCGTTATTGTTGCTGTTTTCCGCCATGGGAGACGCAGATGGTGGAGGAGGTAGTGTGTGTGTGTGTGTGTGTCTGAGAGAGAGAGAGAGAGAGAGAGAGAGAGGAGATGAGATGCAGCGAAGGGTGTGTTTGTTTGGAATTAATGCGTTTGGGGTGTGCCTTATGTCACGAGGCCATTACTTTCTCCCCCAAAAGCTAGCTCGTGGGGGCATAGAGTACGTTCGCTTATATAGCCCAGCACCCTCCCAAGCCTCTCCGATGTGGGACTTTGACATTTTCCCCCAGCCAATCCGCGAGCGATCTCGCCGGCATACGGAGGGTCCACCAGAGACCGAAGGCTCAGGGCTGGCTCTAATACCACTTTGTCACGAGGCCATTACTCTCTTCCCAAAAGCTAGCTCGTGGGGGCGTGCAGCGCATCCGCTTATATAGTCCAGCACCCTCCCAAACCTTCTGATGTGAGATTTTGACACTTAGTTTATATTGCAGAGACGCGTGACTGTGTGGTGTGAAAGAGTGAAAATGCGACAGCAAAGGAAGACAGATAATGGCCGAAAGATTAAAAAGAGAAATTAAGAAAAGTGCTTTACATTAGAAATAGTAAGTAGTTGTTTGGATTGTTGTTTTGGAGCTCAATCTCGGTCTTTAGTTGTGATTTTATAGTTTACAAAATAAATATATAAAAAATTTTATTTTAATTTATGTGAATGAGGTTATCACGGGTAAATTCAAGTAAGACAGCTTATGGAAAGCTTCTAATAAAATGGATTGGATTAAATATTATGAAAGGTTGTATAGTTAATTCTTTATATAATTAACATAAAAAGTGGTTAAGTTATTATTGTTATTACATTGTGTAAAAATATATGTGAGAGCATGGCATTAGATATGATAGACAAATAAAATAGGATGAATTCACATACAAATTTGTTTTAAAAAATTTCACTCATAAGTAATATTACTCCAACGGTTTTTTTGGTTTCAATGTTATCCTAAAATTTTAAGACATGACAATATTACCTTATCCTCTTAAACAAAATAAACATTGAGCACTAAAATTTTTAACAATAAGAAGTAATATTTTTCCATTTTAATGTTTTTAAGACAATCATGAATCCTAAAAAATTGAAACCCACCATTATTCCTGAATAAAAACTTTGACAAATTTGTAATTTAGCTCAAATAAAAAAAAAGCAAATGAATAAGAATAAATTTAAGAAAAATATTAAATAAGATAAAAAATTGAAATTTTTATATTTAAAATTAAAATGAACCTCTCAACCACACTGTACACTTAACATAACATCAGATGAAGTTATAATTTTCATAATTTTTTCAATGCACGTATTTAAGTATCAATAAAGATGGAAATGTTTTCAATTTTATGTATCTAGTTACCCTTTTAAGCATTTAATACTTAAATAAAAATTTATTTTTAAAAAAATAGTAGCTGGAAGATTTTTTTATTTTTATTCTACATCTATCAGAATAATTTTTTAAAGATTGCAGACTTTTAAAAAATTAAATCTAGATAGTCCAAATCTAATTAGCTCTCCCTACAATTAAAAAAGGGTCCCAATTTTAAATGGAATGAATAGTTTAACCATGCCCTTTTATTGGTGAGATGGTGATTGAAATGAATGTTTAAGATAAAGAATATGAAGTTATATATATATATATATATATATAACGACAGATCTTCGTGTTTTTAAATTCACACTGCTTTTCTTCTTATTTTTTCTACGCACTCTTCATAAACTATTAACTGTTATGATCCACCCACTAGTTAGAGTTTCAACTCTTTTGATATACGTTAAAATAATAAAATAAAATTTGGAGCCTGAAATATTGCAGCAATTTAATCCTTAGGATGGGACCAAAGCTTGCGTAGAGACCAGTGGGTGAGCACAAGAAGCTCATTCGTCCCTACTCAGTGAGCTCATCCGATCGACTCAACGAGTCAAATCCGAGTCTATGCGAGTGTATTATGTTTCAAAATCGTGTTTTAGTGGAAGCATGTTCGTTCCGATACATGCATTAAAAAATACTGTATCGGTTACTTAATAATATAAAAAATACTGTATCTGTTACTTAATATTATAAAAAATGCTGTATTTGTTACTTAATTTAAAAGTAGTTGACTTTTTAAATAATCATATAAAGGTAAATAAATCACTTAATTAAAATTTACATGTATTATTATATTATATATCGATTTATAAATCTGACAAATTAATTTTAAAAAATGATAAATAAATTAGTTAAGTTACTTTCTTAATTGATTTAAAAAAGTCAACTAGCTTTTATTATGGAATGAAGGTAGTAATTAAATGTATCATTAGATTATGTATCGATTTATAAATCAGACAAATTCATTTTAAAAATGATAAATAAATTAGTTAAGTTACTTTCTTAATCCATTCGAAAAAGTCAATAGCTTTAATTATGGAACGGAGGTAGTAATTATGAACGATGGTGTGTTTTGTGAAAGGGTTAATCATTTATAATGGATGAATTAATATACAAATTCTTATTCAAACAAATATTTATGTTAAATATTTGACAGTAATTCACGTTTTTTAGCCAAACAAAAGGTTCAAAAAGTATATGCATTATGCTGAGCGGATTCAAAATACAAGTCCAGTTTAATAATATCTAAAACATTTAATATTTTGTTTCTCATTTTTCTTATATGCACAAGTAATTAATATGGTATTCTCTTTTTTTATATATCGGTAAATTTGCGAAGCATTACAAATTTCTGAAATATTCAATGTAATAACTTCCATTTATTCATATACATATTCTTTATTATAAGTTCATTTTATCTAACACTCATATTAAGGAATGATATTTAAATCATCCTGCTGAAAGTTAAGTCTAATTAATAACAATAAACTAATTTAAATTTCTATTCAAACTCTAATCCTTAATATAAAGTACCTATATTCATCTCATCATAAGCAAGTAACATGGTTAAAAGTCGCTCACTTGGTATAATTAGAGGTAAGGACAGACGCTGAATATATGGATATAGCTGCAAGCTCGCCTCAGTACCTATAGCCAATACTGATCTGTTAGGTATAATACATGGATTATACCTGTGCTAGAGTAGAAAATTGAGCAAGGTCAAAGTCAGGACGGACTCTATTGAGGTGATGAACTTAATACTACGCGGAAGCTCGATGGATCATCCGTTCATTAGATATGATTTCTAAAGCTAGATCTCTGTTGAATAAGAACTGGCAGGTTGTAATTACCCATGTACTTAGGGAGGATAACAATGATGTGAATAAGTTGTCCAAATTACCCACAATATCATTGAAAATTTTTGTATATTCCATCAACCACCTCAAATTCATGTGGGGAGCAGTGATGGAGGTTAGGGAGTCGAGAGCTTCTTGTATGAACAATTTTAATTAATGTTATCCAGCATTATTCAAAAAAAAAAGTCGTTCACTTGGTATGAAAATGAAAGAAACTTCTATATAAATCAATATTTAATAGCATGAATTACTCCCTTTGTTTTTAAATATTTTTATTAGCGCATCTGAAATTCTGAGTTGGGTAGAAAATTTTATAATAAGTACGGTGGAAGAAGTGACAAGTATCTGAGCAACATGTACAGAGCTTTTGCATGCACAAATGGAAGTGAATGATAATAAAACGCATTAAATTGGTGTAGCTGTTTGTCAGATCCATTGGTCAGTCGCATGGGGAAGGAAGAACGTTAATGTTTCAATTCAATAGAACTGTGGCATCGTAAATGGATTCACTCTCCAATGTTACGGATCTTAAAAGATGTCCCATAGGGCTGTGTAGCGCGTCTTTATATAACCTAGCACCCTTCCGAACCTCTCCGATGTAGAACTTTGACACCAGGCACCCCCTCCATTTTTTCCAAAAAAAAAAGAGTCATTAATAGATAATACTCCCTTTGTCATCCCTACTTTTCTATTTACAAATAACATTTTTTCTTATGGGCTTGGTATTATATATGAGTAATAATTTTACTTTATTTAAGAATTTAATTGACCTTTTCAATATTTACCCTCAATTAATTGCACGACTCTTTCATCTCTTTTTCTCACTAATTCTCTTTTATCTTCTTCTCTACCCATTCTCTTTCTCGCCCATCATCTTCATAAATAAAAATATGTTCGTAAAAAATTATATCTTTAACATATCATTGTTTTTAAATAATTTAAACAATCAGTTCATTTTGCATTATTTGAGCAAGTGTTGCTTATAAAAATGATAAGAGGAAACAATTTTCTACTAAATTATAAGCCTAAGATGATATACAAATGATTAAAATTATAAGTCTAAGATGATATAATTTTCTACTAAAATGATATAAGATGATATACAAATTATAAGTCTACCAAATAATGTTCTACTAAATTATAAGTCTAAGATGATATACAAATAATTAAAATTGATAACTAGTGTTATTTCAACAGTTGGATTCATATTTATCATGACCAATGCTCCCTCGTATTCTTTTTATAATATCATCTTTATCCAAATTACACAAATTAAGAAATTAGTTGAAAGTGATAAATCCGTTAGATTTGAATTTTTTTTCAAGTATGCTTTTATAATTATAAGAGGCAAGTATGACATAGTGAGGGAAAGGATGAAAGACAATGTATTGAAAAAAAATGAGGAAAGAAAATGTACTTAATTAAAGGTAAAATAGATAAAAATGTATTAATATTAAAACAATTTCAAACAAGATTTTTTTTATAAAAAGAACTAAACCAATTCGAAATTCGGGATATTATTTAAAGGATAGGAGGAAGTATGAATTAAGCATAACAAGGATTAATTTTTCTAACAATATAGTGAATCAATGTTTAAATTTTTAATGAGAGTGATATGTACATTTGATACATTAATGGGGTACAATATTTGTAACAAATGAAAAAAAAAAACAGAGAGGGTCTACTCGAACAAATGCTAACCATGGTGAAAGTGGAAGAAGTGAGAACACATTGAAATATCGGTAAAAACTACTTTTCTAACATAATTTACAATGTACAAATGCTACTAGCTACGGTTGTTGTACTTGTTAATTTGTGAACTCTGTACTTCCTTAATATTGTTGCAGCAGACTCAGATGAATGCTATTCAATTGCTTTTAGCATGTTATGATGAATGTGATCTCTCAACGCTTTGGTAAGCTGGTACAACATTTGATACTGTCCATCTTTCATATCATGGTGTTTGAACAATTTATCATTTATTTGAACTAGTGATGAAAATTAAATTTCTAACGTAATTTAAATTTTCACAATGTAAGTATATAAAAAGAGTTTTATCACAACTTATATGAACATGTTTTTCTAGTGATATACGAAATAGACTCTTAATCGTACTTATAAATCATGTCATTGGAATATATTTTTAGGCCAAATTCTCAATAAGCTAAGAAACTGAGTCCTGATAAGTAACAAAGCAATATGCGATGATAATGTAAAAATTCAAAGCACATTAATGACTATAATTAATGGCATATGGCAGTGAAAAAACATATGCCTGCCAATGAGGGGGAACTTTCTTGGCATTGTACTGTGTGCCTGAAAATTAATTATACTCAATATACCTATTACTACTCCGTTTCAAAATATCAGATGAAAAATTATGAAGAGGTCTGATTTTTTTTTTTTCAGAGTTTGAACTTGACAATATAATATTTCTTCATGCATATGGATTATAAATTAATTATAAGCGTGCTATATATCTTCTCATTTACAATGAGAACAAAATTGAAGTTGCAAACGTATAATCTAAAACATGTACATGTGTGTGTCATAATTTTGTTTTAATTTTAAAATTAGTACACACTCTCCTGAACTTCATAATTTCATAAAACTTCAGTTAAAATGTATAATTAACTTAATTCATGATTTATTAAAATCACAGTTCGTCATATGGATACTTATTATTCTTACTCATAAAAACTAAATTCATTAATTAAGCTTGCACAATTTTTTTTCTTTTTATAAATTTCATAACTGAGAAACAATCATATTGGGTAGGACATGAGGTTGAAAAGAATTTTCAAATGAAATGAGCACTGTTGCATTGCTATTATGGGTAGGGTCGCAGACATAGAAATCTATCTCTCTTTAGATCGGTCGTGGAGAAGCAAAAAGGACTTATTCTTTTTTTCTTAATACAACAAACAAGATTTATTCTTAGCTGATTAATTATATATATTCAATTGGAATAGGTTAGATATCTAATTCATTTATGATTTCACACATTTTAAGCTTTATAAATGGTGTGGTTGAATCGAGTCCAGGGGATTTGATTTCCCTTAAGCATGATTGAAGTATTTTTTGGAAGATTTATTATAAGGTTTCAAGGAATGAAGTTATTTATGAAAAGGTCTCAAAAGGTTGTCAATGACAAATGGAGGAACAGCATTGACAAGTGGAGCAGCTGTCATTGACAACTCTTGGAACCTTTTCATAAATAACTTTTTTCGTGAGGACTTTACAATAAATCTCCCTATTTTTTTTAGTAAAAGGAGGATTGAACGTTGTGAATATAACCTATCATTGGGAGAATTACTGCTGATTGAGTTGGTAATACTTAAATTTGACCTAATAATAATATTGGGTATCAAATATAGAAATATACTTGTACATAAATTAAAAGAAATGTAATAACCCAAAAATGTAAATAAATAACGTGGGAATCATATTTTATAATCACATTTTATATCAAACACTTTTTTCGTTTTCTTCTAATACATCATTTGCTTAATTATTATTTGGATTAAAGGCTGCAAAAATGACTTTAATTTATCGTAAATGCATTTTATAAACTGAATTTGAAATAAAATTCAGTTGGCGTGGTGCAATTTATTCTGTTTTAATATACTTCTGTAACAAAAAGTGATCAGATTGAATACACGAACATTTTGGCTTTTGTAACTCTTGAAGCTCTAGAGTATGGCTTCAGAAAGCTTCTGAGACAAAATTCATTTAATTTGACTCAAATATCAATCCAAACATAACTTTTAGTCTCAAATTAGTTTTTGAACTTTTAAATTAGAAAAACCAATCTAAACAAGTTAAGGTGCAAAGTCCAAGGCACAAACTTCAAACACGAGATAGGGTGAAGAACAAATTGGAGGAACATTCTCACAAAAAATGATGCTGGCAAATAATTAATGGCTTGTTTGATATTATGAAATTGGTGTGGATGGATATTGAAATGGAAATCATTTACATGATAGATCTTGTTTGGTACCATAGAATTGGTTTTCATGTGGAAGCCATTCAATTAAAATGCATGGAAATCAATTCCATGAGGTAAGGTGTGGAATGGGACAAAAATACATGGAATTGAATAAAAATGCATGGAATTCATTTTAAATCTACAAAAAAATAAAAAAAAAATTTTTTTTTTAATTTTGAAGGGTTTTTAGGTCTTTTCATATAAAAATTCGTGTTTCATTTCCATGACATATTAAACATACTTTTAAACTGCATTTCCATATCCATTTCCTTTTTCTTTTTCATATCCATCAAAATGAATTATACGTACCAAACGAGCCATAAATGAAGCCTTATCCTCAAATGTTTTGTCAAATTATTAACAAATTAAACTTAAACACTATTAATTGTGTTTAATCCACATTCTTCAACAGGGATACATTTTTTTAATTTAAAAACGATTTAACGTTTTTTTTCAAAATTCTTAGAAGATGAATGAAAGTAACTTGTATTTTGGATGGAGAAGGGAGCGATCTACTAAAAATTTACATGAAAATTCCTTTAAATTTTATTGTCGTACTGAAACATGTTGTTGCTCTTTATTTAAATTAATTTTTAATACAAAATAAATAATATAAATATATAAAAATTTGTGACTTTTAACTAGACAAAAATTTTAGGAAAAATTATATTGGTGAAAAATCATTGTTTAAAAAATTTATTGATTTCATTATAAGGACCTGATATATTTTTGTATATAGAAAGTACTGGTATTGTATAAATTTTAATATACAAATATTGTGCTATGATTTAGATTTAAGCAATTTTACCATTACAATTTTCATATATCAAATTGATAATTACATTGATTGATGCACTGCTCTATGTATGATGACAAGTTGAAAAGCATGTGCACAAATATTTCACCCAAAAACAGCTTTTGATAATTCAAAGCATGGGTTTGTTTGGCAGAACATTAGGAAAAGCAAACGTACGTTCAACAATATTTTTTCGTAAAACGAGATAAATTCCTTTACATAATTACTTCGGGTTGCATAAAAGTACTTATTTATCATGTTCCTAAACGAGCCCCTATCTTATTGCGTTTTTATAAGCACAACCTATATATATTCTTCTCGATATACTGTCAAAACTAAATTTTAATACTTCTTTCAGCAAAATTTTGAATATTAGTTTACTACATATTGTACAGGGTAACCCCTTTCATTAGACATAATTTCATTATCTTATTATTAAGATAACATTGGCATGCCCCACATAATTTCATTATCTTATTATTAAGATAACATTGGCATGCCCCACTCAACATATAGCTAGTCTCATGCATTACGGCACCATAAGCCTCCCATGGCCCCAACAAGTACCATAAACCATAACCATGGCTCTCTCTCTCTCTCTCTCTCTTGCAGATAGTCATTTTCTCTATAATTGCATGAAAGAACGAGTATGGTTGTGTTTGGATGTCCTGGCAGACCACCTGAGCAAACCCATGTGCTGCTTTGCTTCGTACGTAGTATAGCAGTGCAACTACAACCACACCTGAATCATTTAACCCTGTAGTTAGTGTAGTTACTAAATATGTCAGGCCTCCATGTAGTTCTAATAAATAAATTTATATGTAGATATTCACATTATAAAAAAAATTATTGTTGGAGAATTTTTATATCCTTTGAAAAATCTATTACATAAAGGTATTTGAAACTTGTTTAAGGATCATGTGCAACTCATTTTCAATTGTGTACAACCTATATTTAGTTATATACAAAATGAAAGATATTTTCTTTTTTTTTGGTAAAAAGTGGGGCAGTTAGCCCATGAACGTATTATTAGTCAGAAACACATCTCTTGGGATCGTGGATCCCATACAGTCCTTAAAAAGGAGGTGCCTCACCTGATGTGGAGGCCTTTCTAGGACGTTCAACTCAAAGTTTCCTACTAAGCTAGTATTAGCTAAGTGATCAGCCACTATGTTACCTTCCCTATACGTATGTACAAACTGTAACTGTATGTCGCTATTACATTTGCTGAGCCACCCATTTAGGATTCTGTTCTGTGTCGCTTTCTCCTTCTAAGTCTCTTGTAGCATTATGATGACCGTTTTGGAGTCCCCTTCCACCAATAGTTTTGAGATACCCATTTCCTGGGCCAGGTGTAGCCCAAGGACTGCTCCCCACAATTCTGCAACCACAGCTTCAGCCATACCAATTTTTTTATTGAATCCCTTTATCCATCTCCCATCATCACCCCTCAACACTCCCCCACAACCAGCTAAACTAGGGCTCCCTTTTGTTGCACCATCGAAGTTCAGCTTTACCCAGCCCTCAGGGGGATAGTTCCAATAAATGAGTTTGGTGGTTCTGCATAAACCATGTGTGTCATACCTGGTCATCACAGTGTTGCATTCCCAGGCATAGTTTCTAATTACTGCTTCTAGGTGAGCTGGCATAGAGAATCCATGTTCAAAGAGGCTGAGGTTTCTCCACCGCCATAACCACCAGCAACCAACACTGAAAGTTGTGCTCCATTTGCATCCTTTATCTAAGTTGTCCAGAATCCAATTTCTTCCGTGGTTTGAAAAGAAGCTCTCATTTACATCCACTGCAGCTAGAGTGTTCCATATGTTTGTTGCTATGGGGCAGTCTCTCAGGACATGTATCATGTCTTCCTCTGCACTTCCACATCTAGTGCATTTCGGGTCACCACCTAGGAGTTTGCTCCTTCTTTTTGTTGTCAGTAATCTGTCATGGGTGGTAATCCATAGAAACGTTTGAATTCTTCTAGTTACTTTTAGCTGCCATATTTTGACCAGATTCTGTACTTGCTTGCTGTACCTCCTCCTTTCCTCCTTCTGTCCATATCAGCTACAGAATACTCACCATTGGAACTTCCATTCCACACTATTCTCCCCATCCTCCTCACATGGTGGGGGTAAGGCCCTGATCATTTGCCTCACTAGTTCTGGTAACACATTGTTCAGCCAGGCCCAATTCCATTCCCCATCTTCTCCCTTAGCCTCCTTCACTCTCATATGCACATTAAGAGTTCCATTATCTCCCAAGTATTTCCTTTCCAGGTTTCTTTCCCCTTTTAGCCATTCATCTTTCCAAAAGAGGACACTCTCCCCGTTCCTTACTTCCCATGCCAGATTGCTGGTAAGGTTAGGCCATACTGCTGTGATGTTCTTCCATAGCACACTGTATGTCTTCTTCACTCGGCATTCTTTTTTCAGATCAGCCCCTCTGCGATATTTAGCTTCTAGTACTTTAGAGCACAGGTTAGAAGGCTTGGTTATCAAGTTCCATCCCACTTTCCCAAGCAATGCCTCATTCATTTCTCTCATGCTCCTTAACCCGAGACCTCCTTCATTCCTTGGTTTACTCATCATCTCCCACCCTATTGCGTGCACCTTCCTTCTCCCCTCCTTAGATCCCCAAATAAAGTTTTTCTGTAATTTTTCTATTTCATTACACACCCCAGCTGGTATGTGGTCATGCTGCATCTGAAAAATTGCCATTTGAGCTGTGACTGATTGCACCAGGCTTATCCTTCCTGCAAGGGCTAGTGTTTGACTCTTCCATCCACTCAGACTCCTTTGCACTTTGTCAATCAGAGCTTGGAATCTTGCTCTTGTGCTCCTGCCCTGTGTCACTTGTGCTCCCAGGTACCTCCCTGGTTCCTCCTTCCTCTGAAAGCCACTTTGTCTGCAAAGAATGTTCTGTGTGTTTCTTGGCAAGTTTTTGGAGAAGAAAACTGTAGTTTTTTGCGCATTTATTTTCTGGCCTGACATGTTCCCAAAGGTATCCATGCAATCCAATACATTATGCATATGTTCTTCATTAGCTTCACAGAAAAGTAAAAGGTCATCTGCAAATAGGAGGTGGGATATACTAACCCCTTGGCGACCTATTTTGATGAGGTTCCATTGCTTGCTACTCACCAAGTCTTGTACCATATGAGAGAGTTTTTCCATAGCCAAAACAAATAGGTATGGGGAGAGGGGGTCCCCTTGACGGATTCCTCTTGTGGGCTTGAATGCTTCTTGTGTCCCTCCATTCCAAATCAGCCTCATTTCTACTGATTTTACACAGTACCAAATAAGCTCCACCACGTTCTCAGGGATTCCTACCTCTTCTAGCACCCTTCTTAGGAAATTCCAATTAAGCCTATCATAGGCTTTCTCTGAATCAATCTTGATTGCCATAAAGCCCTTCTTCCCTTTCATCCTCCCCATGATGTGGGCTATCTCCTTTGCGATGATGATATTATCCTGTATGTTCCTTCCAGGTATGAAGCTGGCTTGAAAGGGGGAAATCAGCCTGTTAAAAAGAGGTTTTAATCTTCCAACCAGGATTTTTGTCAACCCCTTATACAGAACATTGTATAAAGCAATTAGTCTGAACTGTGTCACCATTTTTGGGTTGTCTATTTTGGGGATCAACACTAAGAGTGCTTTGTTAAGTATTTCTATCCTTTCTGGTTGCCTCCAGATATCCAAAATCTGTTTAGTAACTTCTCCCTTGATAGTATTCCAATTCTTATGGTAGAATATGGCTAGGAAGCCATCCTCTCCAGGTGCTTTGAGGCCATCAATATCAAAAAATGCCCTTCTGATTTCCTCCTCCTTAAGATGCCTCCCCACCCTTGTAGAGCTTCCCTGTCTACTGCCCCCATCTCTACTTGGTTATTTGCCATGTCCTTTCGCTGCATTCTTCACTGAACAGATCCCTGTAAAAGACTTGGAACATGTTACAAATTCTGCTTTCATCTGTCTCCCATTCTCCTTCGCTATTCTTTAGGCACTTGATCCTATTTTTGCTCCTTCTGATCAGCGTCTTATTGTGGTAATACTTAGTATTTCTGTCTCCTTGGGATAGCCACCGGCCCCTTGATTTTTGGAACCATATAAGCTTCTCCTGTTTTAGTATATTAAGCAGTTCAACTTGCAGTTTGGCTTCCAGCTCCTGTAGATATGGGTTTGTTCTTCTATCTTCACACTTCTGAATTTCTTCCAACCTTCTGTTGAGTCCCCTAATCCTGTATCTTGTGTGGCCGAATACTTCTTTGTTCCAGATTCTCAGTGCTGGCTGCAACTCTTCTAAGTTCTTATGGGCCTCCTCTCCTTTCCTCCACTTATCTGCCAGAAAAGTTTCAAAATTATCATGACACATCCAGGTTGCTTCAAAGCGAAAGGGGAAATTTCTTTCGGCTTCAACAGTTGGACAAGTGTCCAATATGAGGGGATGGTGGTATGAGTTTACACGGATTCCTGTTCTGATTATTGCTTATGGGAACAAGTTTAGCCACTCAATGTTGCATAGACTTCGGTCTAGTCTTTTAAAGACTCTGTCATATCGTTGCCATTTAGGTCCTTTCCAAGTGTAGTAGGGGCCTTTCGCTTCCATATCAATCAGGCCTTTAGCTTCTATCCATTCTCTAAACCTTTTGCATCTTTCTTTGTTCACTCTACCTCCCCCCTTCTGCTCGAGAGGGCTGCTTATCTCGTTCCAATCACCTGCTGCTAACCATGGTCCACTTGTCTCATCTGCTACTCTCCCCAGATTGCTCCATAGTGCTTGTCTTTGGTTCTCATTTGCACTAGCATAAGCCGCCGTGAACCACCATGGGTGAGAATCTCCAAGTACCATATGGCAATGTATGAATTGCATATGTTTCTCCTTTACTTCTACTGTCAACTGCTCTTCATTCCCTAGCATCCATATTCCTCCTCCAAAACCATGTGCCTCCTCTAATTCGTAGTATTTGAATCCCAAGGAATGTATTGTTCTCTTTACACTGCAACCACTTATTCGAGGTTCCAGCAACACAACCAAGGTTGGTTTATGCATTTGCATTAGGTTCCTTAGAGCAGCTGCAAAGCCCTTGCTGGCTGCCCCTCTGCAGTTCCATATTATGCATCTCATCATCCACTGATATTCGCCTCAAGCACTTCCTTCCCATTTCCATCCATTGCTATATCCATGTTCTTCACCTCGAGAGGGCATTTTGTTCTGGTAATGTCTTGGGGGATGTTACTGTGTGGTCCTACTTTGTCAACCTTCATCATGTCTTCCCTATAATACTGGCCTACCTCCTCCACATACACTTTTTGGTTTCTCTGAGCTTTCAAGTCTTCCCAATTCGGTACGTGTTCTGCACCCCCTTTATCTCTTCCCATCACTTCCATCCCCTGAGTCCCATGCACATGTTCTACACTTCTAACTCTTGGTGCTCTTTCCTTTCGCCCTTAAATGTTTTCTGTACGTGGTTCACAGATTTCCCTGTTTGTCACCTCTATTGATGAGTCCTTTTGCATTGTCTCTTTTACTATTTTCTCCTTCCTTTTGATGAACTTTTTTGTCATAGGTGTTGCTCCAATTCCCTCTCTCCCACCCGTTGTGTTCCTCGCTACCTGTGCCTCCTCATTCTCCAAGACTGCGAATCGAGAAGACACTTGGCTGGCTCCACTCCATGTCCTTCTCTAGCCTTGACGTTTAGGGCGTTGGACAATCTTCCAAGGTCCTTCACTGGCTTCATCTTTTGCTGATTCCTCTTCCCCTTCTAAATCCATGCGCCCTGAGTTATTTCTCATTTGCTCACTCTATGTCCCCTGAGCACTCTTTTCTTTTTCGCATTTATCTTTGTAGTGGCCATACATTCCACATTTGAGACAGAGGGCTTGTAAGCTTTCATACTCAACATATTTCATTTCTCCATCGATCATGTAGTGTGGCACTAGTGGCTTGGTTAGGTCTAGTTCAACACAAACTCTTGCAAACTTATTTCTTCCTCGGTTGGCCGTATGCACATCCAATTTTAATACCTTCCCAATAGAATTAGCAATGTTAAACATGATTTTCTTGTCGAAAAATTTAGCATCAATGCCTAGCAGCCTGATCCATGCAGCATGTAATATCCGTGTTTTTTTGAGATTGAAATAAAGGCTGATCAGTAATTATGAGATGATTTAAGGCCCATAGATAAAAGTATGGAAAATGAGGAAGTAAGAGGATATTAAACATCGTTGGCTTCAGCCAAAATTTTTGTTGGCTGAAGCATGTGGCACAGAAAGCATCCAGACTTCGTTGGCTTCAGCCAAAAATTTTGTTGGCTGAAACATATGACACAGAGAGTGTCAAGCCTTCACTGGCTTCAGCCAAGATACTTGTTGGCTGAAGCATGTGACGCAGTGAACACCAAACAAAGGCATTTTGGTCATTATGAAGATATGTAAGGGCATTTTTGTCATTTGACAAAGTCAAAATCAAAGTCAAAAGTCAACTGTTCACCAAAAAATTTACAGATGCCTAGTAGACAGAGCTCGACTCGCGGAGCACAACCGTGAATCACGGATTGTCCAGATTCGAACTCGATCTCCGTCTATAGAATTTTGAAGGGTAAAAAGGGGAAAAATAATTATTTAAGGTATCAGGAGCGCTCCAAAAATTTAGAGAAAAATATGAAAAATCCAGTAAATTTTATAGTATTTAATAAAATTATTATCTAGTGTATAATTAAGGCGATTTTCCCGAAAATTGGGAAAAATACCCGAAAATCATCGAAACATAATTATTTCAAAAATTAATTTTGAAATATCTAGAAGGAATTTTGGAAAAAGGAAAAAGGCTAGAGGATCAGTGAAAAATATAGTATTTTTCAAGACCCTAAAAGAATTTTGCTCTCCGATTGTACGTTGTCAGGGTTTTTGGACAGGATAAATTAATCCTGTGAAATTTGAGAAAAGTAAAGGTATTTAGGGGATAATAATTTTGTTATATTCAAGATGAAATTATGGAGATTAAATTGAAAAAATATCTCCAGAAAAGTAGAAAAAGATTTACCGGAATAAAGTTAAGTTTACCGGTAAAAAGTGCAATCGGTAAAAGTAACCGAATGGGATCCAGTTTAGTTAGGATAACCAGATTTTTTAACCAGAAAATAAGCCATCATTACACCTTTTTAACACCCAATTAGAAGCAAGCAAATGGCTCTTTGGTGGCTTCATCTCAACCATTAGATTTCATTAAAGTTTCAAGATGAAATCTCCACCATTGATTCCTTAAATGTGTGAGTTAATAAATCAATAATTCCCTTCATTTCTCCAGCCATTTGCACGACACATTCCAGCAGTTTTTGGAGAAGAGAAGTGACGCCATTTTAGAGCCAAAGAAGAGAGAAAAGCTTGGTGAATCTTCAAGGTAAG
>JANTPZ010115794.1:0-14015 GCA_025593235.1 Vachellia pachyceras
TGAAATAGTAGAATGTGATCTTGAAGTTTTAAAAGGCTTTAGAGATTTTGAGAACTGATTTGGAAGGCTTATGCGAGCAGAATGGGATCATTTTCTATTTGGGAGAGGTATTTAAATGTTTAGAAGTGGAACATAACTCTGTTACCAATTGATGCAAGACAAGGAAGGAGGAAGGGAGAAGAGAGAGAATAGAGGAGGGAGAAACCAGATGAAAAAAGGGAGCTGATAACTTAAAGGAGGAAGAAAATTAATATTATTCAAATAATCAAACGTACAAAGCTAATGAGTTGAAGTGTTATTTATAGGCCTCAACCTAACTTTAGAAATTAATAACAGAACATTCTAGAAATCTAAAATTAAATGCAAATTCAAAATTAATGATAAAAAATGACAATAACTCTATATTAAAACCTAAATATTCCCTAATAATGATAAATATCCTAAATATTTGGAAATCCTAGTTAGTCATTATTGTTGGGATTAGAATGTATATGCAGTGGAGGAAACAATTACAAATTAAAATTTCTAATCCATCGTATGGATATGCCAAAGGCGTTTAGACATAGGAGATAGTATAATACCTTTTGTGTTCTTGAAATTGCTTCCTTTGCGTTTGGATCTCTCTTAGTTCTTAAAGTCCACAGCCTTCTCAAGCCTTTTTGTGTTCTCGATCTTGATCTCAAGGAGCCAACGCTTCTGATCGTTTCCCTCTACAGGTATCCACGCTAATAGTACCCAACAATGGCAGCGTGCTAGCGCCTTTGGTTTCACTATATCTCTCTAGGGTTTCGGTGGCTCAACCAAATTCGAATTGCTTGCTTCTATTGCTCATGATTCCTCATATTTATAGAACTCAGAGTGCATCATAATTCAAAATTAATCTTTTATTCATATTGAAAATCCAAATTTGACAAAGATATAAAGATATTCAAGATCAATCTTTATTAATCTTGAAAATTTGAATTCCAAAAGATATTCAAGATTAATCTTCATTAATCTTGAAATTCAAAATATGAAATTCAGAACATGAAATTTGAATTTTGCAATTTTAATTTGGATTAATCTGATTTAATCAAATTATATTCATTTAATTAATCTAAATAATGAGTCAACGAATTTAATTTATCTTTATAAATTAAATCAATGTTAGTTATTTAATTTATCAAATAAATTAAATATTAAAATTAACATACATCAACATTATCTATATAATATTAAGGTAATTTTGAATTTATATATATAATATATAATTCGAAAAACCCTAGAATTAAAGCACATGTTGTGCTTGTTCTTACGTGAGACCCTGTTGGCCTACATGAAGTTGTCAGTGGGCTAAATTGAGCACTAGCCCATAAGTCGCAAGTGGCCTCTAGTAAGACATTGCGACTACCCAAATCATAAGGGAATCGTTAACATGACACAACCATTCATGTAACCACATCACGTCCCTTTTGTCACACGATATCTCGGTCAAGGACGAGGCATGGATGAGTCATCCTTCTATTCCTGACCATTACTTTCTCGATCCCTGAGTAGTCTGATTTTAGAAATGAAAACTCCTTTTCGTTATAGTATGGCCATACATTTCTCAGACTGACTCTTGGAGGGGCCCAGTAATATCTCTCAACTAATGCGAGAGACATATCCCATCTTGATCACTCACATTCCTCCACATGAAAGACCCCTAAACCCAATTATAGCCTTTATCATCACTTGGTCGAAGGTGACTTTTGACTAAATCAAAACTCAGCAACTCATTTAGGAATCCATGATGATCGCATGTTAAAGGGCATGGTGACGTGATTACATATGAGATAAGCTAATGACTTAATCCATGCATCTTTCTCATAGTGGGTCGGTTTAACACCTTTTACTCTTACAAGTGCCTATGACTTTGACTCGTATCTCTATACCTTATCAAAGTTATACTAGTCTTACTTTATTTTTTGCTCCCATATAGAGAACCGATCAGGGATATTTAGGACAATCTTCATAATTTGCCCATGGATGCAATTATAATAATAAACATGTAAAGGTTATAATAATTAAATGAAGAAAATGCATTAAAATAAATAATGTTTGAGGTACAATGATTGGTTTCTAGGGCATAAGTTGATAAAGATATAAAGATATTTAAGATCAATCTTTTATTAATCTTAAAAATCTGAATCTTAAAAGATATTCAAGATTAATCTTGAAATCTAAATCTTAAAAGATATTCATGATTAATCTTTATTAATCTTGAAATTCGAATTCTAAAAGATATTTAAGATTAATCTTTCTTAATCTTGAAATTTGAATTCCAAAAGATAGTTAAGATTAATCTTCATTAATCATGAAATTTGAAATATGAATTTCAAAACATGAAATTTGAATTTTACAATTTTAATTTGGATTAATATGATTTGATTAAATCATATTCATTTAATAGAATCCATATAATGAGCCAACGAAACCTTTATAAATTAAATTAATGTTAGTTATTTAATTTATCAAATAAATTAAATATTAAAACTAACATACATCAACATTATCTATATAATATTAATGTAATTTTGAATATATATATATATATAATATAATTCGAAAAGCCCTAGAATTAAAGCACTCGTTGGGCTTGTTCTTGCGTGTGATCCTGTGGCCTATATGAAGTTGGCAGTGGTCTAAACTGAGCATTAGCCCACAAGTCGTAAGTAGCTTCTAGTAAAATATTGAGACTACCCAAATCTTATAGGATCGTTAACACAATGCAACCTTTCATGTAACCACATAATGTCCCTTTCGTAACACGATATTTAGGTCAAGGACGAGGCATGGATGACTTCATCCTTCTATTCCTGACCATTACTTTCTTGATCTCTTAGTAGTCTGGTCTTATAAATGAAAACTCCTTTTTGTTACAATATGGCCATACATTTCTCAGACTGACTCATCGAGGGGCCTAATAATATCTCTCAACTAATGCGAGGGACAAATACCATATTGATCACTCGCATTACTCCACACAAAAGACCCCTAAGCCTGATTATAGCCTTTATCATCACTCGATCAAAGGTGACTTTTGACTAAGTCAAAACTTAGCAACTCTCATGTAAGAATCCATAATGATCTCAGGTCAAAGGGAATGGTGACATGATTACATATGAGATAAGCTAATGACTTAATCCATACATCTTTCTCATAGCGGGTCGGTCCAATACCTTGTACTCTTACAAGTGCCTATGACTTTGACTTGTATCTCTATACCTTATCCAAGTTATACTGGTCTTACTTTATTTTTGGTCCCACATAGATAATGAACTAGGGACATTTAGGACAATCTTCATAATTTTCCCATGAATGCAATTATCATAATAAAAACGCAATAGTTATGATAATTAAATGGAGAAAATGTTTTAAAATAAATAATGTCTGAGATACATTGATTGATCCATATGGCACAATTTCCAACAATTATTCTATATCCCATCACTAACTTTAAATCATTCTCTTGTACATTTTTAAAAATTTGTGCAGCACCTTCCTTAGGATTCATGCATCCCAAAATTATAAACTCACAATAACAACCATAGATACTACTATCATCATCATCCACAAAAACAACCAAGCTTATTTTCAAAACTTACCTCTTCCAAAGAGAGATTTCTCATTTTATTTCTCTACTTGAGCTCTCTAAGTCTTCTCTCATCTCTTCACAAACATCAAATCGAGAAGAGATTGAGGAATTAGAGGTTGTCTAGATGCAAGAAACTTGAAGAAATAGAAGATTTTTCACCAAAACTTACCTATTCTTGATTGAATCCTCTTCCCCTTTCTTCTCTCCTCTTGTTCAAGCACGATTTCCTCTCTCTCTTTTCTGGTTTACAATAGACTTTTGGAGGCCTTAGGAAGTGTCTTAGAACTTTAATAAAAATCTTGGTCAAGTAGGAAGGGTTGTGAACCTACTAATCTAAAAATATTCTACTGATGAGTTCTACAACATGGATATAAACTCTTCTTACTTTTAGTCTTCTAACAAGAACATGCCATATGGTTAGCTTACAACCTTTCCTTTAACCCTTGGTTACTTTATGGTTCCCTAAAGTTTCCCTTTAATCGGTACTAATATTCATGAAATACGTTTTGGAAAAACTCTGATCATCTTATCAGTGTGAGATTAATTGAAAATTCAAATTTATTAGGGGACCATTCCTTAATTTTTCCCAAGCTCAAACTCTTTCTAGAAATGCCCTTTAGACAATTTTTAGTAAAAACCCTTTTTCTAGATTGTACTGCCTTTACATTTTCGATTAACTACATTGTTCCTTATTTAAACATAAAACCATTTTTATAAATTCACATAATTCTTCAAACAATTTTCCCCTACTTGAATAATTATTTGAGGCCTTTTAGTATTTTTAATAATTGATTTTGGATAATATTTCCTTTTTAGCCAAAACAATCAATACTAAAAAATCCTTTATGAGGTAATTTCTTATACTTTAACCTCAATTCTGCCTCAAATATAATTCATGGAATTATTCTCTTCATCTTTGAGTTTCTAGGGGAATTTTCTAATATTATAGTAAAATTTATCAAATTGCCCTCGGTCACCTTAACTTCTTAAAAATTATACTTTTGCCACTGCTCAAGGTGTGGGGATACATAATGTGACTTTAGGGTTTTACTATTTTATCTGACCCTTGGATAACTTTATTTTCACCTTTAACCTTTACTTTGGAGAGCTAATTGCTACATAGTCTCTGAAAATCATTTTATTTGGGAAGACACTTATCGGAACTATTACTCAACTGGGCTTTGTAACATATATCCACTAATAGAAAAATGCTTATGTAGACAACCCCTTTTAGATTGCATTTATATAATAAGGTATAAAAATGATCAGTGACATTTTTGTAAATATAAGAACATATTTAAAATCATTTAAACTGCACTTATGAGATGTTCACTTTTTATACCATAGATAAGTTGGCACTGTCTAAAAAGAAACCTCTCTCAAAACCTAAATTATAGCCTCTCTTTCTTCTTCACGACCATGCCCTCTCTCTGGCACTCCCCTGCCTCTCACACTAATTTTCATTCTTTCTCTTGCTTGCCTTCATGCTTCAATCCCCAAGTAATGGTCATCGCCGTCGTGGGCTCAAGGAAGCCCATATCTGCGTTACGCCATCGTGAGCTCAAGGACACAATTTTGCGTCGCACTGGAACCTAGGCAGCGCCTCTGTGTCAGTCGAGCCCAGATAAAGTCCAGTGGTCACCTTCTTATTGGTATAAGTATCATCTGAGTTGTGTGGAGGTTTTGTATTAAGGCGTTTTGAAATGTCGACCATGAACCCTTTCGATTTGTTGGGTGACGATGCTGAGGATGTTAGAAATTTAATATATTAAGTATATATATTATTATATTTATTTAGATATTATATATTTCATGTTATTTTGATATATAAATAAATATCATCGGATATGTCCCGCATCATTATTTGAATTATGGATTGAAGAGTTATGTTCAGAGGGTTGTGTCTAGTCATTGAATCCGTTGAAGAGTCTTGATGGGAGGCTATATAAGGAGAAGACCAGGACTTAGAACGGATACAGAAGAAAATTTATTTGTTCAATCACGAATTCCCTAACGGAGTGATAGTGCTCAACAGTCCATCGTTGTGCCAAATATTCCCATTCAGAAGAATTCAAGAAAATCTAAGAGAAGACGGAATTCATACACTATGGCAAGAGGTATGCAAGACTTTCGCTGCAAAACTCATAATCTAGATTTATGAATTATGTACAACATGTGGTATCAGAGCCAAATTTATCTTTGCTTAGTGTTTTTAAGACAAGTTTTCCTTTTGAGAAAATTTGAATTTGACAAACATATGGTTTTCTGTTTGACATTTGATTCTGAGAAATTTGTTTTGGGATTGAGATATATACGCATATGTGTGCGTGCCTGTCTGGAAACACACAGTTTTGAACCCGCGACACTTTGGATTAAGATATATGTATATATATGTTCTATAGATTTGCCCAAAATGCTTTTCGGGTTGCCTTTCCCCTCTGTTTTCATCGTGTTCACTGTGAAAAACGGTGACCAAGACCTTCAGTTTTGTTACCCGAACGGAACCCATGAAGTTAAAGATTTCATGTTTATGAAATTCTTTTTATGCTCCTTTGATTCATTGGATTGTATTTCCAATGATTTCAGCTAGAAAGGACGAAGAGAAAGACGTCAGAAGTGCTGGAAATCATCGCCGGAAATGTCTGCAAATGAATTAGAAGGCGGGTTAGAATTCAGTATTCCGGGTCGGGTCACGTTCCGGCGGGTGAAGAAGGGCAAAACACGCTTATGGAAAGAAGCGCATTTTGCTTAAGCCGCGTTTGGTTTTCTGCATTTGTGAAAAAGTACATTTTTCAACAGTGATTTAAAAAACCCCCCATTTTTGGGCCAACACGTTTCAGGCCAATTTTTTTCCAGCTTTATTCTTTGGGTAGCAAAAACTCTGGCCCAGTCCATTTTGGCTTTTGGGCTGGTTCGTTAATTAAAAAAACTGGGTCGCTGCATTAAAAAATGGGCCTGTTTTTTTTATGGGCCAGAGTTTTGGGCTGCATTTTTGGGCCTATACATGTTTTTGTTTTTTTTTGTATTGTATGTGGGTCGAATTTTTTTTTTTCAATTACTAATTTTATGGGCCTTTTCTTTGGGCCTGACATAAACATATTTTTGGAACAATTGCTTTTTTTATGATTTCTCTCACTAAGTTTTCTTTTATTTTTAATTTTATAATTGGAATTCATGCTTTTAGAGAGATTTACTAGAGCCAAATAAATATTATACTATGGTATTTATGATATTTTTATTTATTAGCTCTACATTTGTTTATTTATTTAATTATACAAATTACTTGTATGAATTATTTAAATTGGCTATGAATTTATATATTATTGCTCTTTAGGCAATTATAATTTTTTTTTTTGAAATTGTCTAAATTAAGATTTATTTGAGCAATTTTATATGAAGCATGAATTAGTGGGAGAATTTTGGTTATCTAGTTACATATTGTTAATTAGATTAACTGTTAAATTTTCATTATGTTATTATTGCATATTTATGTATTTAAATGCACAAATAGATATTTGTGAGTAGCATGCCTATATATCTGGGGAGTAGACACAACATCCTCATTTTTATTTTAAATTGCAAGCATATTAATAATCACATATGGTATTATGGAATATCATTGTAATTAAATGTAAGATTATACTTTATCTTTACCCACAGGTAGATAATTATAATCAAACATTCAATTAGGATGAAATATAATAGCCTTATGTTTTCTAAGTAGTCCACAAGTATTAGAAAACAATAATTGTGTTTTAGTTTCATCAATTTAAGACAAATAAATTGTATGCTAGTATTCTTTGCCCACAGGTAGATGCTAGTAATACGTATTTGTAATTGTATGGTTTAAATAGGTTGACCATGCATCTGGCACAATAATTGTGTTTGCTTCAAAAGGCTAATGTGAGTATATTCATAAATTTTTGCAACTCATGTTACCACTAGGGTTATTACTGATCTAAATAACAAAATGATCCTGGATGGTACTAATTACTTTGATTGGAAAGATAGTATTCTGTTAGATTTTGGATGTATGGACCTGGATCTTGCTTTGAGGGTTGATGAACCTCAAAAACCAGCTGATGACTCTACTGACCGAGATGCAATACATCAATATGATCAGAGGGAGCGGTCTAATAGATTATCTCTTCAACTCATTCAATCAAGAGGGATTAGGGGTGCTATTCTTGAATGCAGAACCACCAAAGAGTACCTGGAAGCTTTAGAAAAGCAATTCAAGGTGTCAGACAAGCAAATGGATGGATCCATTATGTCCGAATTATGTAGCTTAAGGCTTACAGGTGTTGGTGGTGTAAGGCAACAAATCATGAAAATAAGGGACCTTTCATCTCAACTTAAGCCCTTGAAAATAAAACATACTGAGTCTTTTTTGATGCAGTTGATATTGAACTCTGATCTCTTCCTCCTTCATATGATGCTTTCAAGGTCTCATATAACACACATAAGGAAAAATGGATAGTGGATGAACTATTGGCCATGTGTGTTCAAGAAGAGACTAGATTACTAATGAATGAGAAGTCCGCACATAGGGAAGCTCATGTTGTTACAAGTTCCAAGGTAGAAGCTAGCAAAGGTAAGAGTAATAAGAAGAAAAACAATATTCCTCTTATCAACACAGCAAATAAAGATGGCAGATGCTTCTTTTGCAAAAAGAAAGGACACAGTAAAGTTGATTGTCTCAAGTTTAAGGCTTGGCTTGAAAAGAAAGGTACACTTTCAACTTGTGTTGTATTTAAATCTCATTATACTTCTGTTAGTGATGACACTGGTTCCATGATCCACATATCTAATACCATGCAGGGCTTTCTAAATAGTTGACTTCCAAAACCCATTGAGGAAAAAGTCCTTTCAGGCAGTGGGAAAGGAGATGCTGTGAAAGCAGTTGGAACATTAAGGATAATTTTATTTAATGATTATGTTTTAGATCTTTTTGGGACTTTTTATGTACCCTCTTACAAGAGGAATTTAATTTATATGTCTAGGTTAATTCCTTTTGGTTATAGATTAAACCTTTGAAAAGATCATATGTTTATTAGTAAAGATTCGGTTCTTATTTCAGATATTGTTATGGATAATGGTTTATTTAGAATTATTTCTAATTTACCTCATGCTTTATCTATTACACATGGTATTAAACAAAGTGTAATCAATGAAAATTCAATTAGCCTGTGGCATAGGAGATTGAGTCATATCTCTGTTGATAGAATCAAGAGGCTAACTAAAGATGGAGTTATTCTATCATTAAAGAACTCGGATCTTGGTTCTTGTGTGGATTGCATTAGAGGAAAGCAAACCAACAAGTCACATAAAGGGGCTAAAAGAAGTTCAAAATTACTTGAGATCATACAACAGATATATGTTGTCTTGATTTAACTGCACATGGTCAAAAATATTTTATTACTTTTATCGATGATTACTAACGATTTATGTATGTTTATATGCTTCATAATAAAAATGAGGCACTAGATGCCTTTAAGATATATAAAGCTGAAGTAGAAAACATATTGGAAAACCAATCAAAATTGTGAGATCGGATAGAGGTGGTGAATATTATGGTAGATACACTAATGAAGGATAAACGCTTGATCCTTTTGCAAATTTTCTTCGAGAGCATGGTATAGTTAATCAATACACCATGAGTGGCTCTCATGATATGAATGGAGTTGCTGAAAGAAGAAATAGGACTTTACTTGATATGGTTAGGAGCATGTTGAGTAGCTCCAAACTGCTAGTTTCCTTGTGGAAGAAAGAACTCTTGACAGCCGTTTACATACTCAATAGGGTTCCAACAAAAGCGGTACCAAAAACACCATTTAAAATCTGGAAATGATGGAAACCTAGTTTAAGTCATTTTAGAGTATGGGGGTATCCTACAGAAGTGAGAGTGTACAATCCACAAGAGAAGAAATTGGATCCTAAGACTATAAGAGCATATTTTGTTAGATATGTTGAAAAGTCTAAAGGTTATAAGTTTTATTATCCTCCACCTTCAAAGAGATTTATAGAATCTAGGAATGCAAGATTTCTTGATAAAGATTTGATTAGTGGAAGTGATAATTGCAAGATAATCACATAGAAGATACCATTAACAATCATAGTGAGGAAACATTAATAAATGAAAACATCCCTCAAATGAGAGTTGTTGTAGAACATGATGTTATTCCAATAACTCAAGTTGGCAATATTGAACATGAGGAACATATTCGGAATGATCAACCTATCACACAACCACAAAATGTGATAAGGAATGTTCCGCATGAACAGCTTGAACCAGTTTAGGAAGTTGGATTAAGAAGGTCAACAAGAGAAAGAAAATCAACATTACCTAGTAATTATATAGTGTATCTTATTGAATTTGACTGTGACATAATTATAGAGGATGACCCATTAAATTTTACTCAGGTTATGGAAAGTTCTAACTCTAAGTTATGGTATGATGTTATGTTGGAGGAGATGAAATCTATGGCAAACAACCAAATTTGGGAACTTGTGGAGTTACCAAGTGGGGCTAAGGCCGTTGGCTGTAAATAGGGGTGGGAACAGGCCAGGCCAGGCTCCACTCCAAACAGACCAGGCCTGTTTTGTGTGAGACCGGCCTGGCTTGGCCTGTGGCCTGTATACAAGCATTTTTTTAGGCCTGGGCCTGGGCCTATTTTCGACCTGGCTTGGCCTATAGCCTGTAAAGGCCTGCTTTTATTTTTTTTAATATTTTACCTTCATAAAATAAGAAATTAAAAAATTCTGATTCAATACTCCCTAGTCTACACTTTAATGGGTCCAAGGATCATTAAGGGAACTTAGAAAATCTTGTTCCAAAATTTTCTAATCTTGTAATATGGCTGGATCTGTACCTTTCCCCATATTTCAACGTGTCACCTTTCTCTCACAGTAACTGATTTTCATTGCTTAAGTCCTCCTTTTCCATCACTGGACCCCTCACAATCCCATTGCCAAATACAACTTGATGGACCTGCCCAGTTTGCTTCCTTTTAAGTATGAGTGATACCACTTTGGGAACATTGGCAACAACCCAACACACACTTAAGCCCATAATTCTTTTTTTTAAAAAAGGCCCAGGCCTGTTTTGGAAACAGGCCTTTTAGACGACCTGAGCCTATGGCTTGGGTCTGTAAAGGCCTGGCCTGTATAGGCTTTTACAAGCCAGGCCACATGTCCCTTGTTAGAATAGGATTTGACCAAGAGGGGGGGTGAATTGGTCAGATTAAAATTTAGCACTCTTTAAAAACACAAAAATGAAAACAAAGTCACCAAGAGAGTAGAAAGATGATGAACATAAAGATTTATCCTGGTTCGGTCTCTTGACCTACGTCCAGTCCTCAGAGCACCTCTGAGATTTCCAAATCCACTATCAGCAATGAATGAGGCTTCACAAGCCTGTACAGTTTGGGAATCCACTCCCCCTTTATCTTCTTACTAAAACAGAGTTACACACTCTCTGTTTTCTAACTCTTTAGCAGTCCAAAAGACTCAAGGTCCCGTCCTTGAGTTTCTCACAGATTTACAAAGTATTTTTGCCTAAGAAATCTCTCTCAAAAGAGTAGATGGCTAATGATGAAGCACAGAAGAAAGTATTAAATGAATACAGAGAATGAAATAAACAGCGTTGAATGCTCAGAATATTCATCGTTATTCTCTGTATTGAATGCTTCTCCTTTTATAGTTGAGAGTTGATGAAGTGTCCGTTAGACTCTATTAATATCCGTTTCTCTCAGCAATAATCATATGAATCTTCATTAATGGCATTTAATGCTACTCAGTCAAACAACGGCGAAGTTTGCAGATGAACGTTAATGTCTCCAAGTTTTAGACCTTGCTTATGCTTTATTCTTTGTTTAATGTTTAATATTCAAAATGTTGTTACACAGATAAGGAAAGTATGTGTGTAGAGTAGATAAAGTGTATCAGTAATAAAAGCTGTCAGAAAAGTAGTGCTCGAGCATAACTTAGCTAATGCTCGAGTGTTGCTTGATTATTTTCAAAGAAAAGTTCAATGTTTTGACACACTGCTTGAGTATTGCATGAAAGTGTTTGAAAAAGAATCAAATAATCGAGTAAGAAATCACAATGCTTGAGTATTAATAATGCTTCATAAGATTGCTCGAGCATTCTGTGCAAGTGTTGAAAAATATGGATTTTGAAAAGTCACAATACTCGAGTAGTAAATCTCAATGCTCGAGCATAAAGAGTGGTTCAAGTATTGACGAGAAAGGGAGCATAAGTAACCAGAATCTGCAGTGCTCGAGCATTGATACTTCGTGCTCGAGTGTTAGTGCTCAGTGCTCGAGTGTTGATACTTGAAGATGAACAAATAGAGCAATACTCGAGTATTAGCAACTTGTGCTCGAGTATTGTACTCAAGTGCTCGAGTATTGTCTTACAGTGCTCGAGCATTGTGAATTCTGAGTCTAGAAAACTTACTTTGCTCGAGCATTGAAATTGAATGCTCAAGTATTACCTGTGCTTCCACCTATTGCTCGAGTACTTACTTCCAGTATTGTGCCAGATGCCTTATTTTGCTTGAATGCTCAAGTATTCTTCCATTTATGCTCGAGATTCCATCTTTTTCTTCAAAAATTTGAATTGCTGCTCGAGTATTCATGCTTTTAGTGCTTCAAGTGTTCATTCAAAGCACCTGCAAAACTTTGATAAAATACTTCAAAGCTTAAGTTAGTAATTGTTATTCATCAAAACTTTAAATCAACATTAAAACAATTTATACTCACAATTCATTGGGATTTACCATTCCCAATTATCTTCTAATATTCAAAAATTGTTCTCTGGCCAATGGTTTTGTGAATATCAGCCACTTGGAGATGAGTTGGAATGAATTCAACCTTGATGTCCTTCTTTTGCACATGGTCCCTGATGAAATGATGTCTAATGTCAATGTGCTTGGTTCTTGAGTGATGTACTAGATTCTTGGTGAGGTTGATGGTGCTAGTGTTGTCACAGTAGATTGAAATTTCATTGAACACCATTCCTAAATCCTGGAGTTGTTGCTTCATCTATAAGACTTGAGCACAACAGCTTGCAGCAGCAATGTATTCAACTTCTGTTGATGATAATGACACAGTTGATTGTTTTTTTGCTAAACCAGGAAACCAAAGCACCTCCAAGAAATTGACATTGACCACTTGTGCTTTTCCTATCAGTTTTATATCCAGTATGGTCTGAATCTGAGTATGCAATCAATTGATCATTTGCTCCTTTTGGATACCAGATTCCAAGATCAATGGTTCCATTAAGGTATATGAAAATCCTTTTTACATTTTCAGCATGAGATTCCTTTGGAGCTGATTGATATCTTTCACACATTCCAACACTAAATTGGATGTCTAGCCTGCTTGCTGTGAGGTAAAGGAGGGATCCAATTATTCCTTTGTATCTTTTAATATCATAATCCTTTCCATTGATATCTGCATCAAGGAGTGATGTTGAACTCATAGGAGTGTTAGCACTTTTACATTGATCCATTCCAAACTTCTTCAGCAGCTCTCTGAGATATTTGGCCTGATTTATGAAGATGCCATTCTTTCTTTGTTTGATTTGAAGTCCAAGAAAGAAATTTAACTTTCCCATCATGGACATCTCAAATTCTGCCTGCATCATCTTAGCAAACTCTTGGTAAAGATAATTGTTAGTAGCACTAAAGATAATGTCATCAACATAAATTTGTACAAATAACATATTTGATTTTGAATGTTTAATAAATAGAGTTGTATCTACTTTTCCTCTAACAAAGTCTTTGTTGATTAAGAAACTACTTAATCTTTCATACCAAGCTCTAGGAGCTTGCTTCAAACCATAAAGAGCTTTCTTTAATTTATAAACATGATTTGGTTTAGAAATATCTTCAAAACCTAGAGGTTATTTAACATAAACTTCCTCCAAGATAAAACCATTTAAGAAAGCACTTTTGTCATCCATTTGAAATAATTTGAAATCCATCAAACAAGCAAATGCAATTAATACACGAATGGCTTCTAATCTAGCCACAGGAGCATAAGTTTCATCATAATCAATGCCTTCTTCTTGGTTATGTAATATCCATAATTTTATACTAAATGAAATAAAGGCTAATCTGATGATTATGATGATGAATTAGAGACAAAAAGTAGAAAGCTCAAAAAGAAAGAAAGACTAAGGGCCGAAGTTCAGGCACGGAGTTCCGTGTGAATTCCAAAATTAAGTATATTTTCCATAGAAGCAATATGAGGATGGGAAACCTTATAGGAAGGGACCCATACGTCATTTAATAAAAGACCAAGGGCATAAAGGTCTTTCAGTATCAAAAGTAAGGGCAAAATAGTAATTTTGCAAAAAGTAGAGAAAGTAAGGGCAAAATGGTAATTATGAG
>JANTPZ010115795.1:0-19746 GCA_025593235.1 Vachellia pachyceras
CAAAAATACGTTATTGATACGTAAGTTTTTGTATTTCTAATTTATCGCTTTTAACGATGTTTAAACATGTTTTTTTTTCATATGTAACTATTGTCAATTCAATCACAGCGCACTCAAGACATACCGAATAATGGGCGGTAAACGTGACAGTAGAAATAACAGCACACAGTGGTTTTATCCAAAAGTAAGTACTTTGACTTTAAGTTCTTTCATTGAAAGTCGTTTTATCCCTTTATATTTTTTGACAATATGTTTTTTATTTTTAGTGCTCTCGACGATCAGGTAATACTGAGTGCGGGTATCATGTCATTAGTTACATGTATAATATCATTCAGAGCGGATTGACTAGAGATTTGGAAGAGGTAATATGTAATCTATCAAATATTGATGAGTTAATTGTTTACTTTGATAAATTAGCATTGTGTTAATAATTGTTTTTCATTTTATAGGTTTTTGATAATGACGATGCTTACAAGGCTGATGACATTGATTTGATACGAGATTTGTTGGCCAAACGTCTTCTTAACTTGTAGATAATGCTTATTACTTCAAGGTGAATATATATAGTTTCAACTCTTCATGTCGACTTGTATAGGGTGAATTGGATATATGAATTGTGTTACTCTGCCACACAGTTAATGACAATGACTTCTGTGTTTCGATGCAATAACAAGGACTTGGCTTAGGTAGATATACACGTCTAACCCTGTTAGGTGTTTATTATGTCTAGAATTGATCTTGTGTATAAAATTTAACTGTAAGTTGAATCAGGTGGGGTTAACAAAATAGAATTGAATTTTTAAAAAAAACATACAGCGCCCTATATAGAGTTAGTGGGCGCCATAGGATAAACCTACGGCACCCTATATTAAGAAAAAGGGCGCCATAGGCCCTTTTTTAAAAAGGGCGTCGTATGTCAGACTTACGGCGCCCTCCCCAAATAAGGCGTCCTAGACCCTAACTTTATACTCCCCTCACATTTACGCCCCCCGAGAAAGGGCGTATATTGGGTTAAAAATATGGCGTAAAAAATAATTTTTGTAGTAGTGAATCTCGAGTTAGCAACAACATCATCAACTTTGATTAGTACATGTGGATGTGTTTAAATTGTATAAACCGGGGAAAAATCATAATGACTTGTTAAGAGATACTTTAAGCACGTAGCTGGAGAACATAATAATAATAATAATAATAATAATAATAAAAATAATTTAATTAAGCATAATGATTATTATTCAATTAAACTAGGGAAACAATATCGATTATTGAGGGAGGGAGATATGTGTGAGAGAGAGAGGGCTTGTTGGCCTCCCCAAAATCCATTCCTACACTTATCGAGACAAAATTCCTCTCATATATTTACTTCGGAATCTGTTATCATTCTCCCAATAGACTTCCCAAACAAGCTCAGAGATGGTTCATTTATTATTATTATTATAGTTTTGGGGAGGGGTGGTTGTTGTTATTGTTGTTACGAAAAGCAGTGGTGTCGAAGACCTTGAGGAAGAATTCTGGAAGGAGGAACAGAGAGCCTGGAGTGAAGGATGGAGCCAATGGAGGCAATGAGCTTCTTCTTCACCTGCGAGTCTATGCCTCCCATGGACACTATCTCCGCGTACGCCGCCTGTTCCTTGTTCCCTTCGAATGATATCGCCACCGACCCCTTCAGTATCACCATCACAAACTGCCCACAACACCATCCCCCAAATTATATGTCATACCAAAAACCAATCGTACGGGTACTTATTAAAATGGATATTTTAAAAATAAATAAATTTAAAAGATAAAGTTGATTGAGATCTTTTATAAATAATTCAATGTATCTCCCGGCTAACTCCGAAATGCGTGCGAATACTAAAATTTGGGGGCCAATAGATATAAAAGTGAGAGATGAATATTAGAGCTTAGACACTCAATAATCATCATCTCAAGAGCACATCTCTTTAATTAGCATTTGCCATTGGCTTCAATGGTCAAATGGTTGGAGATTCTCACTCAAGGGAGATGGTTTAATTTATGAGATTGTCGTAGTGCTAGAGGAGATATCACAGACAGATCTAGGTGGTGGCCAGTGGGTTCAACCGTACCCCCTAACTTCCAGAAAATTAGGTATATATTAGTGCTATGTGATTTATTTTGCACCCACTCATTTGCTAATTTTGAATCCACTAAATTTTTACTCAGATTTTTCTCAATACACATTAAAAATAAATTAAATCTCACTTATTTTAAACCTACTTATCTTAAACCCCTGAATCAGGGTTCTGAATCTGCTTTTGAGATACATTGTATTTATATCTAGGTAAAGCGCTCTTTCCCTATCAATGATCTATTGGCAAAAAAAAAAAAAGGATCAATGATCTAGCCACACCGAAATTAGCCAACAAGGACATTGCATGCGAGTGATAGGCCAACTGGGTTGCCTGCCTTGCCTGTGATCCAGCATGTACCTTAGCCCTTAACTGGGTGGGGCTCACCACACTCCTGCCAAATTGAGCTTTCTTGGAATTCACTTGAGAGTAGTGAAAAAGCCTCATGGCTTTCCAAGAATAAGATCTCAGCCGACAGAGCTAAGCAATGAGTGATTCCCTTCTCAACCAATCAAAACAAGTACATGCCTACTTGCCCCAATGAAAATTAAGAAACTTAAATGCGCCACCATTGGCATTTATTGGTCGCATAATTACAAGTTTGGGACTTCAATTCGAGATCAATCAATGATTAAGCTAATATATTTTTATTTAATGGGGTAAGAGCAAACGGTATGAAGTTACAACAGCGGAATCGAATCTGTGACATTTCACTTGGGAGATACCATACCATTTGATTACAAGATCTTAGATAATAATTAAGCTAATATATCCTTATCCACACATGCACAGAAAGGGAGATTTTGCGGTGGGAATTGAAAAGGAAAATGTAGGGTGTTGGCTACTAAAAAGGCTAAAATGCAATTTGGTGGGGGCAGGCAGCCACTTGTGTATTGGCCTTTTTCAGGTTTTCACTTTCGTCCTCCTTTTCATGTGTTTTCCGTTCATACAAAAGATGGCAAACAGAAGCATTATCCATAATCACTTCATCAACTTGTACCATCACACCTCCCTTTTCACACTTCTCTCCTTCCATCTTCTTCACTGTGCCTCAATTATTCACACACACAATACTCTAACATATAGGTTACCTTCGTGTCTTATTCTATATATCTAAGTGCTATAATACAGAACTATTAAATATTCTATATCATAACAAAACTTAATCTTAGTTGACTAAATTGCTTCCATGACTAAATCATTGTTTAATGATTTTTATGTCTATCTATATCATTTTACAACTTTGTAGTTTTTTTTTTTGAGACTTGACTACTGTAAGGGAAAAAATTAGCAGAAAATTAGTAAGCAAAGGATCAAATGAATCTGTGACTCTGGCCAGATAAAGAAATCAACACGCACACACACAGACGGATATCCTTAATTATCAGTTTTGGAATAGTCTTTAAGATTGAATTAATAGAGCTCAAATCATCAGAGATTACGTCAAAGAAAATCACCCCCGGGAGGGGGGGGAGATACCTTAGGAGGCTTTCCGATAATGGAGAAGACGGCCGAGGTAGCTTCAGAGAAGATGGGATCGATGTCGATTCCGTCGAGGTTAACGTTGGTGGAGACATAAAGGCAAGGCATGTTTCTTCTTCTGATTCTGGTTCTGGTGTGGTGGTGACAATGAAGGTGAAGATGATTGAAACTTGAGAAGAACAAGTGGGAATTAAACACAAGTTAGTTTTGAGGGGAGGGCAATCCCAAGCTTGTGTGAATAAGTTCATAAATACCTTTTCACCGCTTTATCAAACGGACCCTATATAAAGCCAATGCTCCTCTTTTACTGTTTTCACCATGGTTGGTGAAACCTTGGGAATCCACCTTCCTTACTCTCTCTCTCCTGCTTTTATTATTTTTTTTTTTGCTTAAATCTCCATCTCTTTTTCCTTATTTAACTTTCAAAAATATCGTTAAAAAATCTGATTACATTGCATTCAACGGCTTCAAGTAATTTTTTGTGGGGACCTTTCTATCATTGATCATACAGCGCCACCTGAGACGGTAGATTATATCACTCCTCCATATAAGATGTTCATACAAGATTTTCCCCCTTTTGGTCTGTGTTTATCTACTAATCTCAAGAATTGTTTTCAGAAACCTTCCTCATATGTAATATGAAACCGTTTTCGAACCTTCTCTACTCAATATGCAATCATGTTTAAGGCGTATTGAACACTAAATATAGACATATCTTTTAATGAGAACTCAAACCTTGATTTACAATATTATGAGTAACTGACAATTTTCCCTGGACTCAACTCCGTTAAGCAAAATATCTTTACATCTTAAGTACACTCAAGGATGAGTTGAGTAAGCCAAGCAGCAAATTTATTTGTTTATTGGAAAAAATAATCAAAAGTAATGACGTGGTTACACATAGTAATAAAATCTCTGGCCACATTAATGCTATCTTGTTATATATTTTAAGGGCTCATTGAGACATTGGCTTTTTCAACTTTTGAGTTGGTCATTTTGTTCAAAAAAAAAAAAGAAAGAATAGATTCATAAGAACACAAATTGAAAATGAAAACGACTTCGTCGTGACCTATAAAGATTCTACACTGCTTTTGGGGCCAAAGATCAATCTTTATTAAGTTGACTTTGATTCGTCACATATATTCCAAAACATAAACATTAAGACTGTTCCAAAATAATGTCATCCACGTGCCAAGACTCAGAATCGTAGTTTCGATTTGTTTGAAAATAATTGAAGTTTTAGAATTTGTTTTCTTTTTTTTTCAAAAACTTGACATGGATTTAATAGATGTATGGTTAATATTATTAATTCATCATATCCAGAAGATGTGTGGTTTTATAGAACAAAATATCCTAATAGTTTTACATGAAGATAATACAGCATGCATAGCTCAAATGAAGGGAGGATACATCAAAGGGGATAGAACGAAAAATATTTTTCCTAAACTATTTTTCACTCATGATCTTATGAAGAAAGGTGAAATAGCTATTTAACAAATCAGTTTAAGCAACAATTTTGTAGATTTATTCACCAAGTCTCTTACAGGAACAATCTTTCAAAAGCTTATCCATGGTATCAGTCTTCGCAAACTCAGATATCTTAAGTGAAGTCATTATGAGGAGGAGTCGATACACGCTGTACTCTTTTTCCCTTATCTATGTTTTTTTCCACTAGGTTTTCCTAGAAAGGCTTTTTAACGAGATAGCACTGGATAGTGTATCAATGAATAATATGCTCTTTTCTTTAATTGGATTTTGTCCTATAACGTTTTCTTAGTTAAAGTTTTTAATAAGGCATGCTCATAATGAACATCCAAAGGAGAGTGTTATAAAAGTATTACAATAGTGTATGTCCATAGACTCTTGAGTTCCTAAAACATAAATAATATACATGAATTGTTATTGAGAAACTAAAGCGGTATTCAATGTAGAAAGAGCCACAATATATGTACAAAGAGTTACATTGCATATTTATCTACAATTGATTGTACTATTCATTACTCATGACCATTGGAATTCACTTTCAGAGGTCTATAAATAGAGCTTTGCACATGGAATACAACACATCCAAAAGTGAATAGAATTCCTCTCAAACTTTCTTATTCCTCTCGAAGTTTCCTTCTCTTTATCTATTTACTTTTAATTTAAAACATGTTGAATTTAATTTCAATGGTTTGGATTTTTTTTTTTTTTAGTTCATTTAATCTTTGGTATACAAGTTTTCCTCATCTTATTTTTTGATTCTTCATGTTTAAAACCCACATGATTTTAGTCCATCGAGTTTCATTTTATTTACAACATTAAATAGTATTTATAAATCAAAATTGAACTATTTTGTTTGAAAATGTGGAGGGATTGGAATCTGCAATTAGCAAGAAGATGCATGTAAGAGGGGCTTGCGGTACAGGTACAACTAATAGAGGTTGCAAAGTCAAATAAAAAGAGATTGAGGTAGCCACTTCAGTTATTGAGTGGTCACTTTGGAGCTAAATGATTTTCAGAATTTATAAATGAAACTTGTGAGGATGCATGTTGGCAAGAAAGGAATTAGTATGGGATTAACAGCGGGGCTATTTTTTTAACGGAATTTACGGTCTACGGGATAAGTATGTAAAATAAATTTTGTTTCGACTTACATGAATACACTTTATGAATGCAACTTTGAATAGTATGGTTTGTTTAAAAGAAGACTTTTCATTAATTTTCAATTCTATTACATTTCGTTGCAAGTACTTTTTTTCTTAGATTCATTAATTTTAAAATTTTATCTTAATCAATGTTATTAAAATAAGCCTTTCATAAATTGTTTAAGTTAGTGTTAATTCTAATATTAGTCTGATCGTGATGCTATACCATTTCCTGTGTTCTGTAATTAATATGGTAATGGGTACAACAAAAAGCAGAGTTATTATTAAGCTCAGTATATATATAAATTCATTTGAGGGAGTCAATAATTTTAATCAAATCCAATTTAATTTTGACACACTTTTGCTTGAACTTTAATTTGAACCATTTGGGAGAATGTTTAGCTCCTAAACGCACATTCAATAGTGTTTTTCTGTAAATTGAGATAATCTCCTTCACATATTTACCTCATAAACAGTAAAAACATTTCTCCACCACTTTTCCGGTTACTTTAAACACGTGCTCTTAGATTTTCAGGGTCAATTTATTGCGGGAAATTGAATTGATTGTATGGTCTATTTCTCTTGGACCACCCTAGAGGTGATGGTGCATACACACACATATATAGATAGGTGTGTTTAGACTAATTTTTGAAAAATAATTTATATATAAAGTGATTTTGAAAAATATAAAGACGGTTTCGAAACTCGCTTATATAAAAGGAGTCAAAGGTTTAACTTTATAACTATGGATATTTAGAAGTTTTTTTTGAATAACATCATCTTAAAAATTATTAGAAAAGGTTAAAACTATTTAGATAAAATTAGAATTTAACCCAATTTGAAATGGAAGCCATTAGGCATTTTATGTTTTCGCCATGTTGGTCACAGTTCATGCACGTCTATATATTAATAATGGTGAACTGATTCGTGCATCTGTATTTCGTCATAATATTTAATTTCTCATGCTCATTGGTTGCTTTCACTATTGAACAAATTTAAATTGTTCACACCCATTAATTTTGCATATGCTTTGGAGTTATATCTGACCACCGACTTATATGAGATCCAGAACTAAAACTATATGAAAGCCCTACGTAAAAATTATTTTTTTAAGAAAACATTATATTTATTAGACGCTGAGAAATATTCATATATATATATATATATTACTTCTTTTACCATTAAGCAAGTATTATTTCTTTTTTTTTCCTCCAAAAAGTACTGTTTATTTTACAATTGGGTTGTTAGGTATAATATTTGGCACATTACACTTTCAAAACAATATAAAACACATGGCTTATTTTGTGGTTTGGTACATGATATTACTACAATATTATATGTTAATGTTTAGGGAGAATTGGGGATAATAAATCTCCCATTAGAGAATGAGACCTACCATATGAAAGCTCAGTTGCATACGTGAAAACTCTATTGTACATAGCTCAGTTGTATATAGTGGAAAGTCAGTTGTATTATATAAAATGTCACACTCTACAATTAATTTTTCAATGGGATATTTATCTCCAATTCTCCCATACAATGTTTATCACATCTCGTGTATCACATGCGGATAACTGTAATGCTGTGAAAAAGAATCATTCGATCAAAGACTAAAATGGAGATTATTGGCCAAAAAAATGGAGCTTTGGAGGTGCAATTTAATACTGGGGAAAAATGTGATAGCTATCAGGTTATTTATTTCAAATAGACCCCAGAATTTAGAACCAAAAGTGCACACAAATAAACATAAAAAGTTTAACAATTTAAAATAAATCTTTTTTCCCTTGAAGCAACTAATTGAGTGACTCTTTCAGCATCATTTTCCCCCTCTCCAAGTTAATTAAAAAAAACGAAAATATTAACTAATCGGCTTTGCTTAGATTTTAGAATATAATGAAAAATTCACTTACGTTTTTGTGCTGCATTCCACCAAAAAATGATGTCAAGTATTATAAGGCATGCATTTAACGTGGAAATCTTCGTTTTCAGCATTATTAATTAATTAATCGACAATATCAATGTAACCCCAAATTGCAGCAAATTATTACCAATCAAAAAACGAAAACCTTACGCAGCCTCTGAATTGATCGAAATGTGAGCATAAATTGTAAACATACAACTACTCATTTTTTTTAACTATTAAAAACAATCATATTTGATGTACCATTGAGTGCTAAATGAAAAACATTTCTTAAAACTGATTTGGCTTCCCATCTTGAAACCTATATTTTGTTTCAAAACTTAATTTTGTCTAAGTAATCACATTTTTTAGAAAAATATTTTAGTTACAAAACCTTAGTTTTGAAAAAGCTATTTTCTTATTAAATCATACACTCTCTTCTAATAAATTTTCTCTTTTCTACTTTTTATTTATTTCTCTTTCTTCTCTTCTAACTACTTTTTGCCTCGAATTCTGTAAAAGTCAATAACTTCCCAAACATAATCTTTTAAAATCTAGGTTTTACTTCGAAATCCGTAAAAGCTATTCTCTAAAACCTAAATTTTACCTCAGAATCTATAAAAGCTATACTAAAATTGACTTCCAAACAAATCCAGTTGTGATTTAAATCTAATTGGATAAATGCCTGTTTTTTTGGTGAGTTAGATAACCGCATTTTGGGCTATACAATTTGAATTGATGAAGGGCTTGTTTGAAAGCTATTTTGAAAATATTTTTACAGATTCCGAGGTAAAACCTAGATTTTGAAAAATAGCTTTTACAGATTTTGAAGCAAAACCTAGGTTTTGAAAAGTGATTTGTTTGAAAAGTTATTAGCTTTTATGAATTTCGAGCTAGAAGTGTGTAGGAAAGTGGAAAAAGAAAGAAAGAAAAGTAGGAAAAAGGAGAGAGAGAAAGAGCGAAAGAAAAAGTAGAAAAAAGGAAAAAGAAAAAAAGAAAAAGTAAGAAAGATGAAAGAGAAAGAATAAAAAAGTACGAAAGATGAGAAAAAAGAGGAAAAAATATGAAAGAGAAAATCTAAGTTTCAAACCGAGGTTTTGTAACCAAAATAGCTTTTCTGAAATTTTTTTATATTTGATCAAAACCTAGATTTTATAATTAAATCTAGCTTCTGGGAATAGTTTTCAAACAAGCCCCAACTCTAACTCTGTTTGAAGCGAAGAGGAAGTTCTCTGCCTTGTAAAATCAAGCTACTTAGTTTTAATATTCATTGCATCGATAAGAAAGGAAAATGAGAGAGTTGATTAAAATAATAAGATAGAAGTACATTCTACCCTTTAAAATATTTTGTGGTGTGTCTACCATTTTAAAAAAAACTTATTTTCATTGGCGTCTAGCACTAAATTTTGTTTCTACCTTGTTGGCTATTGAATGAATCACAAAATATTTTAAAGTTTTTTACATACCTAAAAAAATATTTCAAATTCTTTTAAGCAAAAAATAAAATAAAATACTTTGTGGTGCTGGATACATCTAAAAAAATATTTCAATACGCTTGGTGCATCATAAAATATTTTAAGGTGTTAGATGTATTTGTAAAAAATACTTGGGTGTACGATGCACCTTAACCTAAAATAACGGTTGTGTTTAACAACAATTATAAGGAGCCCAAACATACGTTCAACGGTATTTTTACGTAAAACAAAATAATCTCTTTCATATATCTACCTCAACTTAAATAAAAGTACTTCTTCATCATTTTTTCAAATGGACGAATACTCATGAAATTTTGAAGAAATGTTAAGGCCCAAGACGTAGGCATCCTACATCTATGAAGCTCTTGTCTATACCGGTTAAGAAAATGTTGTTGGGTATTCAAAGGTACACGTTTAATTAACCTCAAAGTCTTCGCATGCATGCATGAAATGTTTATTGTGCGTTACACATAAATATTTTTTTTAATACTGTATAATGTTAATGAATTGAAAGAGATAAGAGCAACTTTTATTTTAATGTTAAACCAATTTATAGTAAATTATACAATATTCAAAATGTAATTGGCCACTCTTGAAAACCCTTCAAATTAGCACCGGTAAAGCGGGCCAGCCCGCACGGGTTAGCGGGTTGGGTGGGCCAGCCCTTCAGGTGGCGGGTTGGGATTTCCCAACCCGCAGCCCGCCATGAGGGTTGGCGGGCCTTTTTATTTTTAAAAAAAAATAAAAAATAAATTCTTTTTCCTTTTTTTGCCTATTTTTTTATAAGATTACATATTTATTATATTCTCTTTCAAATTCTATGAATAAGTGTTCAATAATTTTCTAAAAATAGAGTTTAATATTACTTTTCCCTTTGTAAAAAAATATTAGGATGAAAAAAATGTAAAAAAATACATAAAATATATATTTTTTTCAAAACAAATAATAACGGGTTAGGCAGGTTGGCCCGCCAACTCGCAGGCTCAACCCACCTAACCCGCGGGTTGAGAGTGGCAGACTGATTCCAACCCGCCACCCTGACGAGCTTACGGGTCCAACCCATTTTACCGGCACTACTCCAAACCAATATGTGGGGAGAATTGCGCAGATTGACTGTGGGGCAATGATAATTGATAATCTCTTTTGTGACAGAGTGATCAATGGGATTGAAACAAGTGGAAAGCTTCCTAATAGGCCAAACCTAGGCTTATTAAGAAGTCTATTTAGTGTCAAGAGCCGGACCTTTTTTAAAAAAAAATAATATATTTTTTTAGAGGTCTGTTTGGTGCAGTCTCGTTTTTTTCTAAAATAACGTTGTATGCGCTTAGAAATGCGTTTCAGAGAATTTCTTACGAATTTCGAGATAAATATATAAAAGAAGTTTTATCTCGATTTATATACAATAAAGTTAGAATAAGATACCAAACAAGCACGTTATCACTAAAAATATATGCTGTTGGAGACTAGAGTTGACACGTTTTTCTAAGAGGGTTCCCACCAATGCTCAAAGAGCCAAACATGATCCTAGTGCTTATAATTTGCCTGATCATGAATCCATTAGAAAAGTCATTTTAGACGGGTTGAGTTAAGTATGTGACATGAATTTTATTTCGATTTGTGTGCAACGTAGAAAATGACTCTATTTGGCAACACTTATGGGGAGCTCTAAAACCGTTCAACAGTGTTTTTCCGTAAAATAAGATAATTCCCTTTACATATTCACATTGATTTATTTAAAAGCACTTCTCTATCATGTTTCTAAACAGATCCAATAAGTGTTCCCAAACAGGCTCAATGAGTGCTTTTAAGTGTGGTTGTGAGGAGTCTATCCTTTCATACTCCTAGAGATTGTGAGAATGCGAGGAGAGCGTGGATGTTTATATATATATATATGGAAAAATGACAATTAAGTCTCAAAATATGAGAATTAATGAATGAAAGGTCCCAAAGATTCAAAAAATTATCATGAGATCCCAGGAGTAACTGCTAAGGTTGTTAATGACACACACGTCCCAAGTAAGGGTAACAACCTCAGCATTTACTCCTGAGACCTCATAATAATTTTTTGACTCTTTAGAACCATTTTGTGGTTAATTCCCTTACTTGGGATCTGTGTGTAATTTTCCCTAAAATAATAATTGATGCCATTCTATTTTCTACTTTGGTGATTGTAGCAATGATTTACTTTGGAATCTTCGAAACAACCATGGGCCATGGCAACATGTGTTTGCTATGACTTGTTGTCTTAGCCATGACAGAAATGGCATTCAACTTATCTGGGCCTGGGCAGCCCGGATCTGGTTCGAATCATGTCAAGAGGCCCAAACACTGTCTAGACGCAGTGGTGGGAGGCAAACAGGACAAAATCAGAGACGGACGGGAACACAGGATGACCACACCGTCATGCACGGCGCTAGGTAATTAAATCAGAAAAAGCCCTCTGGCCAACTAATTCCATGATACAATTTACCTGTGTATTGCTTCTAACAAACATTCATGAATGTTTTGTTTTGTGAATATTTTGTAACCGAATAAACGTAGAATTTAGATATATTAGATCATACTTGTGGATATTTTATATCTATTTAATTTATGTTATATGATTCTCTTGTAAATCTGAATGCTCAAATAAAAAATTTAATCTTTTTACACAATCTATCCATGTGGGTTATGTTTTATAGATATTATAAGATAAGGTGGAAGCATATTAAGAGATGGGTTAAGAACCGTAATATTAGTGAAATTCTAAGCATTAGATGGAAGGTTGCAATATGGGGATCTCAAATGTAATTTTCACTGGAGACAAGAAGCATAAAGCGGGGTGTCATTGTACTTAATTTGTGCCAAATTTCAAAAGCCAGAATCCGAAAATATAATATATATATATATATTTATATTTATATTAAAAAGGAAATAGTGAAATACAGGCATTCAAAAGCTTATAAAAAGAGTGTTAAGGGGTGGGAGGAAGTGTGTTATTTTTCTTTGACAGCAACACAGGAGTTCATATGAAAAGAAGTTTGTGATGGTGAGATGGGAAAGATTAATAACACGGACGGGAATTCAACTCTAATTATTAGTTTATCATTTTTTTTATCTTCTTTTCTATTTATTTATCTTTTGTTTGGTTAGCTCTTATTTTATTTATGGGAATATTCAATTTATGTAGTTAAACATTTGTTTTAGACTATTTTATTATGATTATGAATTAATTTCAATATTTATTTTCTTTAATGTTACATTTGTCTATTCAAATGTGTGCTTCACTGTCACAAAAATGAGGGATCTAGTTGGGACAAATTTAAGTGTTCTAAAAGAGCATAAAGATAGGGAATTTAGATTAGCATTCAACTGAATTGTTTAGTTTATCCTTTTCTTATCTTCTTTTCTATTTCTTTTATCTTTTGTTTGGTTAGCTCTTATTTTATTCATAAAAATATTCAATTTATGTAGTTAAACTTTGTTTTGGATTATTGGAATTTAGACTAGACCTTCAATTAAATTGTGTAGAATTGAGTTTTATAATTTAATTTACTTGCATCATAGGAATATATCTACGGGTCCTACATAGTTACATTATGCCTGCACTTTATTTAGTCTAGTTATGTAATCATCTAAGGAATTAGTGATTAATTAATATAATTAGAATGTCTTTTAGTGAGTCAGAAAACCCTTTTAGATAATTAAGAGTCATAGACCAGCAAATATAACCTTATTTGCAATTAATGGGAGAAATTAGATACTATGAAGTAATTAATGTATAATTTTGAAAGAAGTTTTATCTCAAACTATAACTATAATTTTGTAACGCTATAGTGTGTGTTTGGGAACTCCGTTAGGAAAATGGAGTTTACAGATTTCGAGGCATTTTGTGGATTTCGAGATGGTTTTACGGATTTCAAGATGGTTTTTATGGATTTCGAGATGTTTTTACAAATTTTGAGATGGTTTTTATCTTGACAAGCGTACCTGTTGGGGAAAATGGCTTCCCAAACAGGCACATAATAAATAAGTACAAAGCCCTATGAAAAAACATGTTTCTTTGTCCCTTCATCCCTGTTGAAAAAAGTTAATGTGTAAAAAATATAAACAACTTTTGTTAAAAGCCAACAAATCAATATTCATTTAATCCTATTTATAAATTACAAATTTCATATAAACTAAGAAAAATTTTAAATTTTATTAAATATGCATTAAAATTTAACGACTTTTCAACTTTATCCTTATTAAAATACATTATAGCCCATGAGAATAAAGTAAACATAATATAAATAAATTGTAATATTATAAATTTATAGTAAAAAATTAATGAAATAACTTATAGATATAATAAAAAATCAATTTCCTCTCTTCTCTATAAATAGAACTAGAGTAATATATGCCACTAGGAGACACAAAATTATCTATAAACATTTAAAATTGAAGTAAAAATATTATAACTATTAAAAATAATATAACACCATTACTTTTGATGGTGGAACCACATTATTTTTGAACATGTATATATTTGTCAAGCTATACATGACGGTTCTAATATTTTTGTGCCCATTTTAGACATTGATGGGTATTTTTACACCTAGAAAAGGCATATAATATTAAACATACTTTTAACGAAAAGTTTATTTTTTTAGTGTTGGCTCACAAAACTAGGGGGATCCGTGGTTTAAATTTGTGTTTTTTTTTAGTGTATTAAATTTGTGTTTTTCATGTGCGTTCACTGATGCTCAAAATCATAGACATTATTCACTTCATCCAATGCTCCTAAATCTATGAATGGTAAAACGTAATCCTATTGTATTTTACCCAGTTTTGAAATTGTAAATAAGTTGTAAATGTGATCAATAAAATGGTAAAAGATGTTGGAAATGATGCTGTTACTAACGTAAATAGTTCAAATCATGACACTCACTCTTGCATATATATGTTTATGAAAAGATTTGATTGCTCCATGTTGACCATACACGATTCGGACTTGCACTTGTAGGAGCCAATTTTGACTGAGGGGAAGCTGGCTCTTGATGTCTTGGCGTCTCATCACTTATCTCAAAATTTGAAAAAAATATTTTGAAATTGGTAAAAGGCGTATCAAAATTTCTAAAATCATTTTAGAATTCATAAATTTATTTTTTCAACGGATTCCCAAAACGCATCATATTTTCTAATTCAACGATACTTGATGCCCGTCAACTTACTATTTAAACCCTGGAAAACGATTACGTCAATTGAAAAATCGTTAGAAGAATTATTTCATATAATTTGAGGTATGTGTGTAAGGAGTTTTGTCTGAGTTACCAAACACTTGATTGTATGCAATGAAATAAAATGACATCCTTTCTCAAAAACAGCGGCGTGTGCTCCGCTGAATTTACCGCAACAATTGTGCTGCTTTAATCTTGAGCTCTTGGGCCCATGTGGGCTGGCCCAAGACCAAGAGGGAGTCCAGGTCCTAAGAATCCAACGACACTGGGCTAGGAGTAAATGTTAATGATGATTGGAATGGGCCCAGTCCAGATGACGCTAAGTGGGTGATCCTTTAATTACCAAAAACCTACCCCCTCCGGTTTTTATTGGGCCAAGTTGAAACTTTCATTCCTTCATAAGCTAGTCATAAAGTACACCAACTACCAGTCTTAACGCCAATGAGAGTTGGCATAGATGGTAAGGAATGGATTCAAATCCTATAAGGAGGTGCGTTCGATTTTCTCTGTCTTTTTAAGGGCTCATTTGGTAGGTGATCTCGTAAGTCCATTGTAAATGCTCAAAGAGCCTTTGGGCTGTGCCCTGACTTTGGTGGCGGACTATTACCAACTCACCTAAACTTGTATGTATAAAAAAAAAATACCAGTCTTAACAACCGTCGTCTATGGGTCCAACTAGCGAAGAGATTGTGTTAATACTATCACCTAAAGGGATATGGTTCGATCCTAGAAAGTGCCACTTTGTTCTGGCTTAAGTCACGGCGATTGGGGAGGCATCACCACAGCTTAGTGAAATTGGGTTGGCCTACCTGTGTGGTCAGAACTAAATGGTTTGCTTGATATGCTCTAGTGCCCACAGGGACAGGCCCTAGTGGAATATAAGTTAAGTGCCCTGCCCTTGGATCGTGGGTGAGCCCAACCCCTTTCCTAAAATTTTTGTATAAAAAAAGGGATATTTATTGGGAGGTCCCAAATAAGGAACTTATTTAATGAATGGTCCCAATTTTGAAAATATTTATCAAAAGGTCCCATTGACAACATAAGGTCCTATACATTGACAACATCATGCGCTGTATTGACAACATCTCATGTTGTCAATGGGACCTTTTGATAAATATTTTTAAAATTGGGATCATTCATTAAATAAATTCCTTATTTGGTATAGATGGTAATGAGAGTTGGCATAGATGGTAAGGAATTGATTCAAATCCTATAAGGAGGTGCGTTCGATTTCCTCTGTCTTTGTGAGGGCTCATTTGGTAGGTGATCTCGTAAGTCCATTGTAAGTGCTCAAAGAGCCTTGGGGCCGTGCCCTGACTTTGGTGGCGGACTATTACCAACTCACCTAAACTTGTATGTATAAAAAAAAAATACCAGTCTTAACAACCGTCGTCTATGGGTCCAACTAGCGAAGAGATTGTGTTAATACTATCACCTAAAGGGATATGGTTCGATCCTAGAAAGTGCCACTTTGTTCTGGCTCAAGTCACGGCGATTGGGGAGGCATCACCACAGCTTAGTGAAATTGGGTTGGTCTACCTGTGTGGTCAGAACTAAATGGCTTGCTTGATATGCTCTAGTGCCCACAGGGACAGACCCTAGTGGAATATAAGTTAGGTGCCCTGCCCTTGGATCGTGGGTGAACCCAACCCCTTTCCTAAAATTTTTGTATAAAAAAAGGGATATTTATTGGGAGGTCCCAAATAAGGAACTTATTTAACGAATGGTCTCAATTTTGAAAATATTTATCAAAAGGTCCCATTGACAACATAAGGTCCTATACATTGACAACATCATGCGCTGTATTGACAACACCTCATGTTGTCAATAGGACCTTTTGATAAATATTTTCAAAATTGGGACCATTTATTAAATAAATTCCTTATTTGGTACCTCCCAATAAATTTCCCTAAAAAAACTACCGGTCTTAACAAACAGGTTAAAACAAAACACAAACAAAATAGACACCACCGACATCATCCTGGATCTAGAGCATCAGCTTTTAAAATGTATTTGTGAATCCGTTAGGAGAACAATTTTACAGATTCCAAGGTAGTATGTAAGAGGGGTTTTATCTCAACTTACGTACAATGTGATTAGAAAGTGATTCCTAAACAAGCACCAAGTCTTCCATTAACAAGCAATGTAATTGTTAAATTTGCTTCTATGGGAATCCATTGAAAAGAATGGTTCCGTCCATTGTTCCTTAACGTAAGGATGTTTTCAATGATTGTTTCACATCGCCAATCTGGAGATGTATGCCCTTCATTTAGGCATTTAATTTGACCAGTGTATGGTTGTCACATTCAAAACAGACGCCTTCAAGCTAGTTTTCAAGTGCAAAAATAAATGCTTGTTTTTTTTTTGGTAAATAGAAACCAAGACCCAGACCCTTTACACTCTTCCCCTTCTAAAAAAAGACATACATAATCTGTCTTCCTCTAAAATCTGTAAGACTTCCAGAGGCGGAGTCTCCCAAACTCTTTCTTTCCAACTCTATTCAATGCTCATTGCCGCCAATTTATCTGCACAGCGATTTCCTTCTCTGTAAATGTGTTGAAGCTTAACCTTCCATTGCCTTGCAATAATGCTCATCAGCTTCCCCTGTAGATGTGTATATCCTGTCAGCTGTTTATCTTCCAGGCATGTTTGCACAATCGCCTTTGCGTCACATTCCGCCACCACCTGTGAGAATCCTAAATTCCAGCACAGCTCGAGCCCTTTCATGAGGCCGATTAATTCTGCTTCAACTGAGTCTTTCCCCGGTAATGGTAGTGAAAATCCTCTGATCCACTCTCCATCATCTCCCCTAATCACACCTCCACACCCCCCATTTCTATCTATAGAGCTCCAACCATCAGTATTCAACTTACACAAGTTTTTCGGAGGAATTTCCCAACGCACCAGCAATCCTACTTTTGTACTTTCATTAAATAGATCATCCTGATTTCTCTTTCTGCAGCTATTAACTATCTGATCCATGATTTCTTCCCCATTTGGCGGAACCACATAGTTTTCGTTATGTACTTGTCCATTTCTCCATTTCCATAGAAGCCAACAGGTGACAACAAATTTCTCTGGCCAAGTCTCTTCACTATCTTTCTTCCTTCGCTTTCTCACATTCTTCTTTATCCAGGTAGTCCAAGTGGAATCGAAGCAAGATTCCCGTTTATCCACAGCTACTATTTTTCGCCAAAGTTGTGTAGCATAGGGGCAATATCTAAGCGCATGTATCTGATCTTCCACTCGCAGGTCACATATTGGGCATTATCCATTTCCTCTGTCCCATTTCCTGGTGATCTCCTTTGTTGGGAGCCTTCTATACAACATCTGCTAGGAAAAAACCTTAGTCCGCTTAGGCACGTCTATCTTCCAAATAATCTTCCACTCCTGTAAGTCTTCTCCTCTCTGCTTACCCTGTGTATTAAGGTATGCAGACTTGGTATTGAACTCTCCATCCTTATTTCCTTTCCATTTGATGTGAAATTGGTTTCCTCTACTTGCTTCCAACGCTCCTGTACTATTGCTGTTCACATATTCTCCACTGTACTCTATCTTTGTAATGAATGTATCCTACATCTTTACTAGCTCTTTACACAATCTGGAATCTCCCCCTTTTGCTATTAATTTTTCTGGAAATTTCCTTTCTCTTCCATATTTGCCATTGAGAACCTGTGCCCATAACTCTTCCGGTCTTACATGAATCTTCCACAGAATTTTATACAAAAAGGCATCATTCATTTTTTGCAAATTCATGATTCCCATTCCCCCTTCATCCTTAGGACTACACATCTTTTCCCATGAAATTGCATGCCACTTTCGGTTCTCATTTTCTTCCCCCCACACAAATCTCCTGCTTTCTCTTTCCAGATCTTCAATAACTCCTCTCAGTAATCTATCATGCTGCATTAGGTAAAGTGCCATAGATGAGGCAACGGATTTGACAAGAGTGATTCTCCCAGCCATGGATAAGCTAGAGGCTTTCCATCCCTGAAATCTCTTCCTAACTCTCTCCACAATACTTCTGTATCTATCCTTTCTTCTTTTGGGAAATCTGAGATTTGCACCAAGATATCTTCCCATTTCTTCTACTTCTTTAAAGCTGCTTGTCCTGCATATCTCCTTTCTTGTACTCCTCTCCACATTAGGTGAGAATATAATATTTGTCTTCTCTTGGCTTACTTTAAGTGCAGCCATCATCTTGAACTCCTGCAAACAATTCAAAATCACTTTCAATTGGTTAATGTTAGCTTCTGCAAACAGTACCATGTCATCTGCAAACATCATATGAGAAATCATTAGGCCTTTTCTGCTCACTCTCATTCCTCGCCACTATTTCTCTCTTTCTCTCTCTATCTTGTATCATGTGAGCTAATTTTTCCATGCCAAGAACAAAGACATAAGGTGATAGCGGGTCCCCTTGTCTGAGCCTTCTTGTAGGTTTGAAACTTGGAAGTTGTTTCCCATTCCATAAAATCCTTGTTTCTTCATTATCAACACATCCCATTGTTCGCCTTGTAGCTTACCGCAAGCACGGGTCGCAAGTACACATCCCATTGTTCGCCTTGTAGCTTACCACAAGCGTACGGGTCGCAAGTAGTATAAAAATATCGTTCCCACGAGGACTAACGCATAAACGAGATAATCAATGCAATTATGTGATTAATTAGGTTGAGTGGATCAATTGAGCAATTTATGTCCTAAGGTTTTACTAAATTCAATAGAAACTAACAATAAAATGAGAATGACGAATTTGGATTTTACTTCACGATGAGAGATGCCTAGGATTATTTTTCACCAATGCAATTCATGAGAATTAAATACATACAACTCTATTAGTGATTAAATGACATAATATGTTTGTCTAAGGTTCAAGAAGCAATTGATTAAACTCTCTCAAGTCATAACCAAATTAATATTCTCCTTTCACATGCACAATCTCTTGCTACAGTTAAAAGAAAATAATCATTAAGC
>JANTPZ010115796.1:0-23073 GCA_025593235.1 Vachellia pachyceras
GATTCTAATTTATCCATTGTTTTTAATAATATTTTAAATTCCCTTTTTTACATATGTTGTATGCCCTTTTCCACCATCTGATAAAATTGGGATTAATTTAGTTCAGAGAGAGGCTGAAGAAATTATTCCTATGAAACAAATGAAAATGGATTGGGTTCCATATATCCCATTAGAGGATCGGTATTTATCCTGTTTGGCCTTTTTTTTTAGACTCATAAACAGTGCTTTATGGTCATTTCTGAATCTAATATTTATGGTTGATGATTTAATGACTTCAATAGAAAAAGTCAAGTTGATAGAGTGAAGTCCCAAATATATATCTTGAGATGCACCCAAAGAAGGTATTGCCTTCTATCTGCATCTTTTTCTTGCCGTATATATGACATGTCCTAGACTTTCTAGTCCCGTCAGTATTGCAGTTTTATAGAAAATGTTGATACATTTTAAGCTAACACTCTTTTATTTTATATATTATATTTGCTTTTTTTTTTTATTTCCTCAGGATATGCAGAAGAGTTTCAACATCTTCAAACAAGATGTGGAATATTGAGGCTTTAACATTGAGGCTGTGGAAACAAATGAAACTCATGATTTGCACAAGTCCAATGTGCTTGAGAAGCCAAAAGTGATCTGCAACGATAAAACGGGAAAATATGTGATGTGGATGCACATAGACGATACCAACTATACAAAAGCCGTCGTTGGGGTGGCAACATGGTCCTTTTGCTTGATGCTACTTGTTACTTCTATGATTGTTCAAAGTGGGGCAGTTTTTAAATTCATTCAGTGAATTTTGTGAAAACTTGATACGCTCCATTAAATTAGTTTGAGTGGAAGGAGGGTCTCCATATGATGTATATTTAGTTTAATGAATTTTTAATGAAATATATATTTTTTATTATGATATTGATTCATTCAATTTTGTTTTATGGCAAAAAAATTTTGCAGCCATTTTTTAATACCCATATTTATTTTAAAAAAACACTTTTTAATTTTTTATAGATTTACTTGTGAATTTTCTTGTGGATTTTACCTCGGGATTTTCATGTGGATCTTACCTGCGGATTTTATCTGCCGAAAAATTCGCAGAAAAAAATTTCTACGAATCATATTTGCGGATTAAAATCCGCAGGAATATAGCTTTTTTTGTAGTGAGATAAGTTGTTTGTTGTTGTTTTTAAGTTGTTGCAAAGATTTATGGAAAGCTCAACATTATGGGGAGGTGTTGCCCAAATTTCATTGGTTTAAGGGAATGTGTATTTGAGTAGATCAAAGTTAAGAAAAGGGGTTTTGGAAGCAAAGAAACACATGGTTTCATGAGCAAAGTTGAAAACCCTTCCTTTCCTTATTTTTGCTATTTTCGTCCAAGCTAAAGAAAAAAAGAAAGGATGTTTTTTTGAGCATTTTGATCGTTCCATTGGCTTCAAAATGATGTTTTGTATAGGGTAAAGCTAAGAGATAGATATTAGAAGCTTAAAGGGCCATAAAAATCAAGTTTTAAACTTGTAGGACACTTGGAAAACTAAAAGGGGGTTTATTGTGTTTTTACAAGTTTTATGACATCTTGGTGGTTGTATGTTTATATGAGTATTATACCATGGTTGTTAGGGATTTGAGACCTCCAAGAGCATATTGGAAAGGTTAGTCAAGAGAGCCATAAAGTGAAAAAGGAAAAGATAGGATCTTGAGGTAGCAAAACTACTAATCTCCTTTTATGTTTAAGAAAATAATTTGTGAATGTTACATGAACTTTTATAATGAGCAAAGTACATGATTTGTGTATGAAATATGACTTTTGTACTATGGCCATATGCATGCTAAAGTGAAGTTTGATGTGTCACATGTTTATATATTCATACACATGCCATAAAGTCATGTATGCACATTCACTTTGTTATGATTATGTGGTTTTGTTATTGGGATTTCCAAATCTCATCCTTCCCCAACTAACCATGTAGGTGCAAGTTCTAGCAAGGGTAAGGAAAAGGTCTTTGATGCATGAAGAGGTTGCCTTTGTTTGCATGGTTTTGTGTACATATTTAAGATGATATACTCTCTTGATGTTTATTGTGATTGTAACCCTTAAACATCCACAAGAAAGAACCATATGAATGGGTAATGGTATATGCATGAAAATGGACTAAACTAAGAAGGAAGGATAAGAGAATAATCATGCATATTAGAGGCAAGTAATGAACCGAAAGAGGCTTGGAGGAATTTTAAAAAAAAATTGGATTTCAAAGTTGAAGGGTTCCAAGGGCCCTGAAAAATGAATTTGTTTCAAGTGACAGTTAAAAATAGCAAACGAGCTCAAAATGGGCTGCAATTTTCCAGTCAGAAAATACACATTCTAAGCTTTAAAATGATATAAATTTTTCGAAATTTGAATGTGTATTTTGAGAGATATGATTTTCCAAAGATTGAGGTAAAATCTGGAAAACTGGAAGAAACAATTTCGGACAGTATGTGGTTTTTGAATAAACCGTATCAAATGGGTAAAAATTGGAACCAATGAGTATTTTCCCCCTATATTTCACTTAATAAGAAAAATTTAGAAATTGGAATCACTCAATTTCGAGTTTTCTAGAATTAATTATGATTTTTCAAAATTGGGTCAGAAATCAGAAAAAAGAGCATGTGAACAGTAACCACGTTTTTCCATTTTTTTGAAAGTTTAAGTTCACATAGAAAGCCCAAATTGAGTTATCCAAAGCCTAAGAGTGATTCCTAAGTGATCTATAATAAGAAAATAGGGGGAAAATAGGAGGTGTCACACCCTTAGTATTTTCCGCATGTTCAAAGTTTTTAGTAATATTTCCTCCTCCCTAAAATATAGAGCGCTTTTTAGAATAAATTTGTAATAGTCTGACGAGTTATGTAAAGGGTTATACATTAACATTTTTCATTTTTAAAATTATTTTTGTGTTTATGTTAATTTAAAACTAAAATAAATGGACCTTATATCATAAGGAAATCGGGCCTTCCATAATTGTCCCTTTACAAAGGTCCGCCCAGAAAAGTAGTAAAAACGGTAATTTTGGAAGTAAAGAAAATGCTTCAAAAGGCCCTGTTCATTACACCATTTTTTTTGTTTGGATTCATAATATTGTCAGAAAAATCATCTACCATTGTCAAGAACAACCGAAATCCTTGGTGTGTGGGTATATGGGTTCAAGTTGGTGATCATTGAATCTGATAACAAGCAGCTAGTGGACATGATTAGTGCAGAAGGTTGATATGCTATTTTTGGAAATCAAGTCACTTATGGAGCTGGAATGGAAGATGGTTATTCAATATGTGTCAAGGGAGTTGAAATCTCAAATCTATGTGCTTGGTTCTTCTGTAAAACACTGGATTTTTCTGTTATTGCTATAGTTGATTTGTTATCACAAAACAACTCAGATCCTTCCTCTTGCTTCTGCTGCAAATCATTTAGCATTTTTCTAAGTCAAACAAATTGACTTGCTATTGTGGTTGCTGATATATACTCTGCCTCTACTGTTGAAAGTGCCGCATTAGCTTGCTCCTTTGACATCCATGTGATTGCTTCTGAACCCATATTGAAAAGGTTTCCAGACGTGCTTTTTTCTGTCATCTAATGAACTAGCCCAATTACTATCACTAAACCCAATTAGTTTGAAGTGAGTGACAGGAGTATACCAGTTCCATAGCCAACTGTTCCAGCAATGTACCTCAAAATTCGTTTTACCAAACCATAATGTTCCTTTGATGGAATGCACATGAATCTTGACACAACACCCACTGAGAAGGATATATCCGGTCTTGTGTGTGTTAAGTACCTTAAACCACCAACTAAACTTCTGTATAGCTTCTCGTTCACTTTTTCAGCCCCATCTTCTTGCTGTAATTTTTGTCTCATATTCATAGGAGTAGCTTTTGTAGTGCAATTTAGTATGTTGGACCTTCTTAGCAATTCTGTAGTATATTTCTTTTGACACAAATATTCCAGCTTTGTCTTGCACAAGTTCTAATCCCAAGAAATAGTGCAACAAGCCTAAATCTGTCATCTCAAACTTGTTCATCATACAACCTTTAAATTCTTCTAATAAAGACAGATTTGAGCTCATAACATATAAACAAACAATCATGAAGTCAATACCTTGTTTTTTTATGTAGAGAGTAGGTTCATTCTCACTTTTTGCAAATCCGTTCTGCTTAAAATATCCATCAATCTTGCTATACCATGCTCGGGGTGCTTGCTTTAGGCCATAGAGTGCCTTGTTCAGCCTATAAACTTTCTCCTCTTCTCCATCTTTCTCAAAGCCTTTAGGTTGAGCAACATACACCTCCTCTTCATGATGGGCTGCTAGTGCTAAGAGAAGTCTCACTGTCTCAAACCTTGCTACATGTGAAAAAGTTTATTCAAAATCAACTCCTTGTTGTTGAGAATATCGCTTTACTACCAGATGAGCTTTGTATTTCTGGATACTCCCATCTAGTTTATTCAAAATCAACTCCTTGTTGTTGAGAATATCGCTTTACTACCAGATGAGCTTTGTATTTCTGGATACTCCCATCTGCATTGAGTTTTGTTTTAAAAACCCATTTCAGCCCAATCACATTCTTATCTTCTTAAAGTTCTGTTAGCACCTATGTTGAGTTTTTTTTATAGAAGCTAGTTCCTCCATCATTTCTTCCATCCACACTTCTTCTTTTGCTGCTTCTTGATAAGCAATAGGGTCTGATGCTATCATGGCAAATTCATCATTCTCATAGATCTCCCTTAATGATCTGAACTTTCTTGGTGGTGTCTCATCTAAAGACTCCGTTATAGAACTTGATCCATTTCTTGATGGTGTGGTTGCTAGCCTATTTTGCATTTGAAGTTATCGGAGTTAGCATATTAACTGAGCTTGTTGTTGTTCCCTCAATTAATGGTGCTTGGGGTTGATTTGTACTGCTGCCTGAGTTGCTATCACTCCAATCCCAGCCTGCATCTTCCTTGAATATTACATTTCTACTGATAATTATTTTCCCATCAATAGGATCATGCATTTTATATGCCTTATAGTCAGTACAATAGCCAATAAAAATACATGTACGTGACTTCCCATCAAGTTTTTGGCGGTTTTGGGAATTCACTAAAACATAAGCAATACAACCAAATATTCTTAAATGGCTTACAGTAGGCTTTCTTCCTTTCCATGCTTCTTAAGGAGTTCGATCTTGTACTGCCTTTGTTGGGGATAAATTCAGCAAGTACACTGCTGTAGCTACTGCTTCTACCCAGTATGAGTTTGACAATCCCTTACCTTTCAGCAAGCTTCTCGCCATTTCCACCACCTTTCTATTTTTGCATTCTGCTACACCGTTTTGTTCTGGTGTATAAGGTACTGTGAGCTCACGTGTTATGCCATTCTCTTCACAAAAGCGATTAAATTCTGATAAGGTAAAATCACCACCTCTATCAGTATGTAGAGCTTTAATACTTGCATCAATTTCCTTCTCAACCATTGATTTGAATTTTCTAAAATTCTCAAATGCTTCTAATTTGGATTTTAGAAAGTATACCCAACTCATTCTACTGAAATCATCTGTGAAAAGAAGAAAATAATGGCTGCCACCTAATGATTCAGTGTTCATCGGCCCACACATCTAAATGAATGAGCTCTAGGCATTTTTTTGCTCTCAATGCCTTTGCAACAAGAAATGAATTCCTTTTTTGCTTACCATAAATACATCCTTCACAAATATTAAGTGCAGAAATTTTTGGTAAGCCAAAAATCATACCTTTTTTTCTCCAAGAGCTGCAACCCATTGATGTCCAGATGTCCATACCGTAATGCCACACTTTAGACTCATATTTCACACTAGTCAGTAGAGCGAACTCTTGTGTGGTCTTAACATCAAATGGAAACATTCTGTTCTTTGTCATTGGTATCCTTACCACCACTTGGTTTGATTCCTTATGTGTCATGACACATTCTCTGTTGTCAAACAAGATTGAATATCCACTCTCCATAATCTGACCTATGCTCAACAAGTTATGTGCTAAATCATTAACAAGTTGAACATTGTTCAGAAGTTTGATTTTACCTAGAGCAGTGTTGATGGCTACTGTTCCTCTTTCTTCAACCTTTATCTCCTTATCATCACCAAGCCTCACGGTCTTCTTCTGAGTTTCATCTAGATCAGTGAAGATAGACTTTCTTCCTGTCATGTGGTTTGAACAACCACTGTCCACAAACCAGATTTCTTTCTTTGCTTTGGTTCGTCTAAATATGCCATGAACAATTTGCTTTCACCATCAGTTTCTTTTGTAAAATTTGCTTGCTTGTCTTTGAACCAATAATCAATTTTCATGTGCCCAATTTTTTGGCAATTACGGAACTGAATGTTGCTTTTGTTGTTATTCCCAAATCTGCCACCTCCTCTTTCACGACCACTGGAGTTTCTGCCTTTTTCTCCTTTGCCTCTTTCACGTCCAACACCTTTTACTTGCTCTTTTGAATTGTGTCATCTTTTGCCGTCTTTTTCTTCATTATTTCCCTCGTTTTTGTTAATTCTTGCCTCATGACATTGTAGAGAGTCCATCAACTCATCAAAGGTATAAGTTGTTAGGTCCTTGGACTCCTCAATTGCTGCAACAACATGATCATATTTAGGAGGCAGAGATCTTAATACCTGTGTTACCACAATCTTATCTGAAATTTCCTCTCCAAATGATCTCATTTAGTTGACCGTTGCTGCTACCTTGGTCATGTACTCCTGAATAGACTCAGTATTGTTCATCTGCAGGTTCTGAAACTCACGGTGTAAGGTCTGCAACTTGACCCGAACCACTGTTGATGAGCCATGGAAAGAGGTTCTCAAGATTACCCAAGACTGCTTTGCTGTTGAGGCTGCAACAATTTTTGAGAAAATTGCATCATCCACTACATGCTGAATGAATAACCATGCTTTTGAGTCTCTCTTCTTGTTCTCTCTCAACCTGGCCTCCTCATCAGTTTCATTATACCCATTCTCCACTAAGTCCCATAGCTCTTGAGACTTAAAGAGAGTTCTCATTTTGATACTCTAGAATTCTTAGTTTTCACCTTTGAAAATGGGTATGAAGGGCTGCGTGACATTGACTCCACTGTTGTTGGCTGCCATGTCACCCAAGTTTGATCGGACACTGCTTTGATACCAAACTATTGGTTTCAAGAGAAACAACATCAATGAAAAGAGAAGAAAACAAAGAACAAGAGGGCAAATATGCAGAGGAAAGTTTATTGCTAATTTTTTGAATTCAAGATGCGTACAAATAAGGTAAATAACAACTAAATTTATAGAAATTTCTGCAACAATAATTTTGGAAATAAAACATAAACAAATAATAATCTAAGTGCTACATTTCAGGAACCATAAGCACAAACAGCACAACCCTATTTTTCAGGTAACTCCCATAGTGCTTCCTCAATCTTCTGCTAAAATTTATTGCACGTGGCTTTGAATCGATCTTCCAACATGATGAGCATTCATCCCAGATATCCTTCCAGTTGGTAAACTATGAGGAAACAGACATGAAGGATTGGCAAAAAGAATAAATGGAACGATGCAAAGCAGATATCTTCGCCCCAAACTGGGTGCCCCGAATTGACGTTTAAGTTCGATCCACACTTCACTTGAAGTCTTTTTACGGACGACGCTCCCAGCGATTTCATTGGTGACAGAGTTGAGCAACCAACAAAAGACCTCCGCGACGCATGCGTCCCATTGGATCTGAAGGTAATAGTTAAGGGATTCTCTGATGCAAGTTCCATCGATAAAGCCAAGTTTATTCCTACTAAGCAAGGCTTTTGGGTTTCTCTGGAGTATTCCTCTGGTGATATTAAGGCAGCCCATCTTTCATAAGCATCAACAGATAGCGAATTGCAGGGATTTGCGATAGCTAATTATGGGATTTAACGTTTTTTCATACCCAAGCAGCGATTGAACCCCGACCTTGGTTAAAAGAGGATGAGTCTTTACCACTCAACCACACGCCCCTAGTTAATATATGTTCTTCCAACCCTGGTTGTAAACACATCTTATTTTATTTTTTTGTCACTAATTCTTCCCATGTGGAAAATACTTTTTCATTATTTATCATAAAAGGCATCACACATGTGGCTTCATTGGGTCATTTATTATAGCCCAATAACACTCTTTCACGTCGAAATACTAATGCACTACTTGCACATTTGGACTAATCCCAAACAGGATGCAAACTTGTGAGAATCAAAGATTCGTAGATTTACCCCATGTCACCATATAGATTATAGACAGTATTCTGTGGATTAACTTACCTTCAATCTTTAAAATTATCAAGGGCCGGTAGAAAGCTTCTATATGGGAACAGCTGGTTTATAAGAGAAATCAATCTTTGTCATATAGCCTAAAGTGATCAACAGATTCTACTGCTGCAGTCTCAAAAAAAAAAAATAATGTACATAAAAAGCTGTTAGATCAGCTACTTAAAATGAGTTTTCTTTACCCATTGTCCGTAGGTTCAACTAGCGAAAGGATTAGGCTAATACTCTCATCAAAAGGGAGAGGTTCGATCCTGGGGAGTATCACTTAGTTGTGGCTTCAGTCGCAACATTTAGAGGGCATCTCCATAGCTAAGTGAAGCTGGATGATTATACCTGTGCAGCCAGATAGAAAAGGGCTTGCTTGCCATACTCCCTTGCCCACAGAGATAGGCCCCAGTAGATCATGAGTTAGGTGCTCTGTCCTTAGAACATGGGTGAGTCCAACTCATTTCCTAAAATTCCTTTACAAAAAAAAAAATGAGTTTCCTTTCCTTACAAAAAAAAATGAATGGTTTATAAGGGAAATTCTTCCAATTGGAAAGAAATTTCGTCCATTTCAATATATTTGATGTTGAAAGTAATGCTCACCAATTAAGCTAGTAATTAAAGAATTAAGTTAGATTTTAGGTTGAAGCAAAATCTAGTTATATTTGATTGTCAATTATTTATAGACTGAAATAGGAGTAGTAAATTATAGACCGATTTCAAGCCATGAGTGCGGTCCGATTCTGCGAGGGGTTGAGAGGAAGATGCAAAGGGTCTGTGATGCGAAGGAGGGATTAATGTGGTAGACAAAAGCGGCATTTTGCGGGTCCAGAAGCGAATGCAAGCGATGAGGGAGAAGGTTTCTTTCTAAGGCCATGGGGTTTAGCTTACTGAGCAGTGGATCACTGCATTTCAGGAACTAGGGTTTAAGGAAGGAGGTTTATCTGTGACCCAAACCAAGTTAAAAATTCAATTTGGGTAAATATGTCTTATAGTCTAGTGGTATGTTATCTCTTACGTAGAAGGTCATGGGTTTTATCCCGTTGTTATAACATCGGAGTGTTAGTACCTATCCTTTAAATAAAAAGAAAAATCAATTTGGGTTGCATCTCAAAGGAGGGAAAAGCGACTCAGGGTATGAAGATTTCCATAATGCAAAAGTTAGTTAACCCTTTTTGTGATAACTTAATTAAACTTTTTTTCTCAATTAAAAAACCTAAATACATTATTTAATGGTATTTATTTATGTGAATAGTTAGATTATATATTAATCTCTATACTAGACAAATTAATTATAAAAAATAATATAAATAGTTTAAAATAAAATATTTAACTTCTTTAATGTAGAGTTAATTAACCTTTTTATTTCAAAACATGTAAATTCTCGTATTTGAGACAATTATGTTCGACACACCGTCAGACATTAAATGTAAACACATCTCCTAAAGAGATATTCAAATATTGGTTTATCACGCTGTGGGAATTATCCATTATGTCAGACCCAACCCTTGTTGGTAACTATTTTCATAATGTTGAATGCCCCATTTCGCCCAGCACTGGTAAAATGGGCTTTCTGCCAACCCATAGGCTGATGTAGGTTCGGGCTGCTATTTTAGTAGCCAGCCAAATGGGGCACCTATGTTGGATTGGACTGAACTAGACTTGCCTAGGTACTTTGGGTTTTCATTTAGGCTTTCTAGAAAATTACCCATTCTCTTACTGTTTAGAAGGCATCATCTGCCATCAAAATTTTTAACAAAATGTTTTGGGCTCATTTCTGGGCTTTATTTATATAAGGACCATTTTCACAATCAAGAACTTAATGTTGGGCTACATATATGCAAAATTTTTAACAAAATGTTTAGGGCTCATTTTTGGGCTTTATTTAAATAAGGACCGTTTTCACAATCAAGAACTTAATTTTGGGCTACATTTATGCAATTTGGGCTGTCTTTTAATTTCTAACTGGTTAGAAAGTTTTCCATAATTATAAATTATATACCTGATTAAACATCAAAATATGTATTTAGAATTATAAAATTAAATTAAATTTTACTTTAGTCCCTTTAATTTTTAAAGTTATTGACATTCTCTTAATGTAGGCATTGTTAGTCTTAGTAATAAGAAATGATGATTTAACGAATTTAAATACTGACATATTAATTTTTAATTTAAAATTCATAAATTGAAAAACATTTAAAAAAATAAGAATCACACAAGATAATTCATTCATTCTGTAAAGCACAGTCATATTCACATAAAAGCAATAAATAAGAATCGCACACTATAAATAATACCAATAAAAAATGCATAGCCAACAAACGTATATTCTCGTTCACATTCACTGAGCATGTTTAGATTAACACTAAAAGTTACTTTTTTAACATGATTTATGGTTTGTAACAATCCGTCTAAATTAAAGAAAATGACCCTATAGAAAAGAAAAATCCACATTTTTAATTGTTTTCAACCGTTTGGTTACCTCTTAGACATGGAAAATTGCTTCCTACAGAAAACCATTTTCTTTCATGCTTGTAAACTTCTATTTCCACAAAAAATGGTGGGAACCTAATTTTCGTCAGCCAAAGGAAAATATAAAAGATACATGTACCCTGAAATGCAAATAAAAAATATGATACATCTACCCTTTCTCCTCGGTGTCATCGTCTGTTCCAATTCCGCCATTGACATTTTGAAGGTATGAGGCTTCAAGTTGCGATCCGAACATTTTAGATCTTGATCTGGGAACTCAAAGTCATGAACTATACACTCCAAGTAAGGACAAAGGAACAAAAACTTGAGTAATTATAAGTTACCCATTAGTTGCCCATAGTCAAATATACGAAAACAATCTCTCATTCGGATGAGAAGAGGTGTTTATTCAAATTATATATATAAATTTTAATTCACATCTCTAAACATCATTATAATGTGTTGAAAATTATATTTGGATGAATATAATACCTTATTCAAATGAGTTAAAATGTGCTTGAAAAATAGTTATTAAATGCACTATAGTCATTCGGCACAATTTTCTGATCTACATTACCACCATTTTAATCCAACCAAACAAACATTTTTCTATCAAATCATTTTCCATTTTAGTGCATATTAAACATCTCATATAAAAAAATTTCCTTTTATCTTCATTTCCATTCTTTTATATTCCTTTCCATTCTCATCATCAATTATTTGATCCAAACAAACATCCATCATCAAACCCTAATTAAGCATGTAATATAAGTTATATCTCAATTTAAGTGAATAAACAGAAAAGAATACATACAAGCATCCATCATCAGTTGGCTACAAAGTACACATATGAATAGGTAAAAGACAAATCATAAGCACACGTAATCGACAAGGCACATATTGTTTAAGGTAGCAGCAGGCACTATGCTTTGTTATGTTGCACATGTATATACAATTCATTCATCCTCAATTCGTTGAAAAAGCAAATTGAAAAGTGTACCGCACAATACTCGTTTGGTTATATTAATATAACAAAGAGAATGGTTTGTTCAAACACTCACTGAATCACACTACATATATCTGTACTCCTCCCACTTCTCTTGCGTTTTGTTATATATTTTGTGATTCTGTAATTCTCCTCCTTCTTCCTTGGCTCCACCTCAAAGTTATTTTCTACAAACCATAACAGCGTAAATGGAGTTTGGGATTTCAAGCTCTGAACTTTTCTATCTTTTCATATTTAGATGCTTTGCGTGAAATGCTTTCACAGACTACGGATCTATTAATGCTCAACTCATACCAGAAAATGAAGGTTACCTCTTAAACTGTCTATATTGTACTTCTTATGCTCCCTTTTCTAGCTTTGAACCCGAGTGCCGGAACTAGTTTCAAGGATGAATTGTGGTTTTAGTTTGTTTCATAGGTGCTAGTCAATTGACACTTCCATCGAATTTGGGAAGGGGCACATCCATGTCTCCCATCGGAACTCAGTTCCCCTTCTATATAACTCAAACTAACCATTTTACCCATTAGCCTTGCCCTGAAAAAATTAACGACAGCGACAGATAACGATGGTGTTGCTAGATGACGGTGGCCGAGGATATTCAGATCTATGATGGAGGGGTATTCATATCATGATGCTGTCATCCTCCTCCTCTACTCAGGCGAATATTCAGATCTGCAACGCCGTCATTGTAACACCTTACTTAGCTTACTTCGCTTTATATTAGAGACTGATTATAAACCACTTTACGGCCATTCAATGCTTACAATTAGCTAACCAAGTGAAAATTTTAAAATTTTGCAAAAGTATTGTTCATCGTTATTGTTCACTTGGTAATTCTAGATTTTTGGTCAACTTTAAAAAATCATAACTAAATTTGGAAAAATCGAAATCAAGTGGTTCAAGCCTCTAAATAAAACTTATGAAGTCCTTTACAGGAAAAAATATCTCCTTGACCAATTTCTTTTGGTCACTTTTATTTGTGAAGAAATACTGTTCATTTGGTCATTTTTTCATTTTTCAACCTTTTTCCCTCAACTTTGGAAAATCATAACTTTTGGATTTCATTTCCTATTTTTCACTGTTACTCAACTTTGCTCTTTGATAAGGGTTTTGAACCCTTTTTAAATTCTTTTGCATGCTTTCATTATTCCCCTTTATGTATCTAATTAATTTACATAATAATATAGCATGTTTAGTCTATTACATAGCACATTCATCATACTTTGCAGTGTAGGAGTTCAAAATACAATAATCCAAAGTGCACATAATCAATTCCACTTGGCTTGTCATTCAAACTATAACCTTACCTTTACTTTTCCTTTGTTCTTACTCTTGAACTTTGACCCTAAAAGATGTTATTTAGGCAGAATGATATTTATGGAATCTCAATAGCAAATGTCTCCAACTATCACATCAACATGCATATCATTGTTGTGCAATAAATAAAAGCCATGAACTTAAGCATGCATTACTAACCTTACATCTTTACTTTCATACTTTGTCAAGGCATATCGTCATCATCAAACATCAAACAAGAATTGGCATACTCATATTCACTCAACATAACATTAGCATAGCAATTACACTAGCAACATTAATGAAAATGTAAATGTAAAAGTTAGATCCTTAATCTTTAATGGTTTACTTTTTGTACTTTGAAACTTTCCTCTTAACTATTCAAACTCCTACATATGATACAATACATTTAGCATTAACAAGTCATAAACTTCGCACTGTAACACTTAAAAATTTTCCAAAGCCTCTCTTGAACCTTAAGGGTTATAAAACCCTTAACATTGCTAAAATTGATTCTAATGCTTTCAAAATCAAACTCTCACTTATACCCTACACAATTTTTCCTTCTAAACTCAATGGAAGCATCAAAATCTCATTTCATCATCAATTTACCTTGCAGGCCGAAATTACTTTATAAATTGGGAAAATGAGATTTTTCAACCTCTAACTTCACACACATGCATAAACACAATCCTAAGCCATTTCCCCATAATTGAACTTCATGAAATCATTCATTTTCCTTCACGAACAGTGCCAAACAGGGCTTGTGAATAGTAACTACATGCTCAAATTTCATATACAACTCAAACAAACACCAATCAACTCCAAATAATGCATAGAGTTGACTTCTAACATCTATTGTTTCTAAATTTTTCTCTTTTCCATTTTCTCTTACTAAAACCCTAACATTCTAGCAGCCGAAATCTAGTGAAAATCAAGAAACTAAACCGATAGAAATGAAGAGGAAGGTTCAAGGAGTAAGAATATGCAAAAGATTGCATGAAAACACAACTTTACCTTGGATTTGGGAGAATTTTTGCTCTCTAATGGCTTCTTGAGTTCATGCCTTTCCTCCTCTATCTTAGAGTCAGATTTTGCACAAAATGGCTTAAGGGAAATCAAGGGAAAAGGTGTTTTAATGATAAGCCAAATTGATCAAACGGTTGAGATTTAGTCTTGCATTAAACTTGTGAACTAATAGTCCATAATTGTGCAGCACATTTAACACTTTTTTCTGCCCTTTTAATCAACATTTATGGGCTGCCAAGTGAAGAAAAATCTGACTTCATGTGCCAAGTTAAGATGCTGACATATGTCCTTAATTCTGTATAACTTTGTTATAATAAATTCAACCATTTGTTTGAGATATTTATTTCTCTATTTTTGGTATTATAACATGATCAATACAACTGGCATGTATGATCATTACTATTTTGCTTTTGAAAACTTTAAGTTTCCATAAAGTTACTTTATACTTTTGAAAATATGGTTTGGCTATTTTCTTATCGTTAACCTGATTTGAGGTCACCAAAAATTTCTAAAATTCTTCCTAATACTCCCATACTTTTTCTTTCATCAAATGGCTTTCCGGAATGTCTTTAATTAATTTTTGAAAAAATCCTAATTCAAGGTTTTTCCGGGTCTTTTCCTTCCGATCTAAGAAAATTATTTCTCTCTTAGAAACAATTTTATAAAATACTAGAATTTTCAAACTATTTTTTCTTGCTTTGAGATCATACATCTGAGGCCTTTAAAATTAAAGGACTAAAAATCAGCAATAAATAAAACAATAAAACTAAAGCAGCAATATTGTTTTTTTTTTCCAAATGCTGGTTCAAGAAGAGGAAAGGGTCAACCATGAGCTTGAATTGACTCCTTTCTTCTGTGTCAATTTCTGAAAACGGTAAAAAAGGAGCTAGCTAGGAACCCCATGGATAACTGAAGGAGTTAATGAAAGAATAATATATGCATAATGCTAAATACGAAAGAAAGAGAAAAAAGTTAGGTGAGAAACCTTCATCATCTGGTATGATTTGAGCGTTACTGGATCCATAATCTGTGAAAGTGTTCAAAGCAAAGCACACAAATAAGAAAAGATAGAAAATTTTAGATCTTAAAATCACAAACTCCATTTATGTTGTTGCAGTGTTTGCAGAAAGTAATTTTGAGGGGAAGTGAAGGAAGAAGGAGAATCATATATAACAAAACTAAAGGGCAAGAGGAAGGAATAGTGTTGAGAAAAGAAAAGCCAAGTCAACAAAAGCTAAGTCAATACGTTTACATTTTTAGAGATTATCCTTATTTAAAAATTTAGTAAAATTTTTCCCATTTTACTTTTCAACATATAATTTATTGTTTTGAATATGCGTAACTTTCTAATTTTTTTCATTTTTAAACAAATGAAGGAAAAAGACATGGATGGAAGAGGAGATAGAATTACTTAAAGACTTTGTGCCACGACCGTAATGATACTAATAAAAAAGTTATTTCTTTTCCAAAAAGTGGTTGGATTCTTGTCGAGGGGTTAATGTCAGTATAAATTTGTCGGAAAAATTAACAATCTAAATTTAAATTTAGATTTTTTAATTTGTACTTAAAGTAAAAAATCCATATAATTAACTTAAGAATATTAAAGAAATTATATAAATTACTTAACTCTAACCATGTGTTTCAGTCTCTTTAAAATATATCTCCATGCGATATTATATTACTTATCGATTTATAGATTAAATAAATTATTAAAAAGGGTAAATATGAAAGATAAAATGGATTAAATTTAATATAGAAGGTTACTTATTTATTATAATAAATTTTTTAAAAATAATTACTATAACTTATTTTATCTAGATTTCATATTTATCATGTAAAATATTTTCAAAAATCTAAAATCGAATTTATTTGAAATGTGAAGTTGCCAAGAGTTTATAAGCCATATGCTCTCATCTGATATGGAGGGATGTTAAACTGTCTAAATAGTAAATAATAAAAACAAGAAAGAAATTAAATTATCTCTTATTCATGATAAGCTATGCTTATCAATCATGATTCAACGGGACAATGTATATTAGTCTACTTTGTCGGTGCCTTTAGAGCCACATGTGTAACTTTATTAAACCCGAACACTACGGCCAACGGCCATTGGCTCGTCGTGATTAAACCAATAGCAAGTAATGCTTGAATGATTTTTTTTATTTATATATCACCGCACTAAATTTTTCTTACGAATTAGGATAGTGTATATTAATCAAGGATAAAATTAAAATTTTATTGAATTTTAAGGTATAATTAATGGAGTTTCAGATTTTTTTGTACTCACAGCTGTGAAATTTTAACAAATTTCATGATAAATTAATCATTAGCTTTGCTTATTCTCTTTAGCACTTGGATGTATAGTAAAAGCAAGAGGAGAGGTTGGCAAAAAAAGAAAGCAAGAGGAGAGAAATGGAATTCTTCAAGTTGCATTAGGTAATTGGTGCATGCAAAAGAATGAAGAAAAGAAAATTAAGGGGAGGGGGAATTATTTTTATGAAGATTAGTTAAGAAATTCTTAAATCTAGTTGAAAGTACTAAACACGGAAGAAAAATGTATTTTTTTCAAATATAGGTTTGTATAAGAGGGTGATAAAGAAATATCAAGGAAAAAGATGTAAAAGAAAAACATAGGTTTTACCTCAACACCTAAATTTTGTTCAAGTACTCACGTTTTTCAAAAAAATTATTTTGGAGATAAAATCTCAGTTTAAAAATTAGATTTAAAAAAAAATTTCTTGTAAAATCATACCCTTTCTTCTAATTATTATTCTCTTTTCTCTTTTCTATTACTTTATTTTTTTTCTTTCTCTTTCTTCCTCTCTTTCTCTTTCTTCTTACTATTTCTCCTAATTATTTTTTCTTTTCTGAAAAGTTATTCTCATTATAGCTTCCCAAACACAATCATATTTTAAAGCCTATATTTTACCTCATAATCCGTAAAATCTATTCTTGAAAACTTAGGTTTTGCCTCAAATTCCGTAAAAGTTATTCTCCACCGGATTTCTAAATAAACTCTTAATATAAAAAAATTAATACGAGAGAAAATAGAAAATATAGATTTTGTGGGAAACGAAATTTGGTCTTTCAATGTTGATTTAGGGCCTGTTTGGAAGTCTTTTTTAAAATAATTTTTACGAATTTCGAGGTAAAACCTAGATTTTGAAGAATATCTTTTACGTATTCTGAGACAAAACCTGTTTTAAAAGATTGTACTTGGAAAGTTATTGACTTTTGCGGAGTTCAAGGTAAAAAGTAGGTAGGAAAGAGAAAAGAGAAAGGAATAATAAGTATGAAATAGAAAATTTATTAGGAGAGATGGTGTGATTTGATAAAAAAAGATTTTCAAATCAAGGTTTTGTATCCAAAATAGTTATACTTTGAATAAACTTAAAGGACTAAACTTATACTTTAATCTGTAATTTCTATATCAAACATCATAACTTAATTAATACAAAGGATTAAGATGTAAATTTAACAACGATGGGTTGCAGAAAAAGAGGATTGAACAAAAATGTTTTGAGCTTACCTTAAGTACGCATTACGAATTATAAAAGTACCAAAAATAACAACCCTGTTAAGTATAAGAAAACGTCCATTAGTTTATGTATAACAATCATAAATCGGTTGCTTAACTCCCAAATTACATTGACAAAATTAATCATACTTAAAAGAGATTTGAATTCAAAAATGAGTTCAATATGATAGAGAAGAATAAAACACAACCTAAAAACATTTATTGTATTTAAAGAAATCAAACTCTCCTTTTCAAAATTTACCCATGATAGAAAAGGTAAAATTAAATATTAAAAAAACTATCATGAATAATAAGGCTTTACTGAGTCAACTTCTCACGAAACCATAATTAATCTGCGTAATTAATTAAATCACATGTTAATGTAATGTTAAAAAAACAAGTGTGTGTGTGTGTGTGTGTAGACGGCGGTGAGCCATGGTGAACAGCAAAGTGAAGAGATCAATATACTTCTGTCTCTCCGATTTGAGTGGAAGTGCAGTCATTTTGCGAGATAAGATCATTGATATTTATATTTACATGATAATGATGAGCCGTGTTATTAATTATTTTCGTGCAAGTGGGAACACTCCTTGTATATATAATTATGAAGAAAGTATATGTGAGAGTAGTTTTATTTTAATTTACGTGTAACGTGATTGAAAAATGATTATATAACACACATGTGGTAAGGACGCGAGTCGTCAATCATTCAAATGAAAGACTTTGACTATGAATAATGTAAGCAAACTTTGGTCAAAAAAAAGTTGTTAGAAAAGAAGACTTGAACCTTTGACTTGAATACGGCCTATTTAGTGATTCTTCTAATTTGAAGAGGTTTTATAATAAAGTTAAATAAATTAGGTGCATGTTTGGAAAAAAAAAATTTCAATTGTGCAAGTAAATCAAGACAAAAATTATATGTAAAATACAGCTCGAAATCTAAAAAAAATTTAAAAAATTCATAAAATCATCTTAAAATTTATAAACTCCTTTCTTCCAATGCAGCTCGAAATCAATAAAAAATCTAAAAATCCATAAAATCATCTTGGAATTTGTGAACTCATTTCTTCCAATAGATTCCTAAACACACTATATGCATTATCTCTCTAAAATAGTAATATGTATTATTATATATCAATTTATTAGTGTAAAACAAAATAATTTGAAAAAATTATAAATATAAATTTTAAATTAATTAAACGCGTCTCTCATTGAGGATAGATTTGACAAAAGAAATGAGTGTTGTGAATCTTGGTCGGCGAAGAAGGGAGCCACATGAAAGTTTGCTGTCTGGTCGCACTAAATGATGATTTGCAAAGGAAAAATAACGGAAGGAAGGAGTACCTCGAAAATAGTGAATCCGACAAAGGTGATTCGAAATTTTAAATCCCTGACACATGTTAGTGCCTTGCGTGTTTTTACCCAAGTTTAAAGGAAATATCCTCACTATCCCTGAAATAGCAGCCTTCAGTACCTCGCGCGTCTTCACTAAAGTTTAAAGGAAATGAAGTGACGGATTCGATTAAATTCTTATCTGATTCGATTAATTATTTCTAAATCGCCGTATTATTGCATGGTTTAGAACATACATTCTGAATCGATTAGCCTCATTATTTGAATCGAATCAGCCTCATTATTTGAATCAAATCAGCCTCATTGTGAGAGTGAGAAAAATGGTTTATAAAGTTGAAAGTTCAAAATGATGTAACTTCCTCATCTCAGCTCCAAAATTGACAAATGACATATCATTGAAAAGCCCTTTGAGTCTAGTTTCGAATGGCATAAGTTTCACAACCATTGGATTAGTATTTTGAGAGATATGATAAAAAACCAAACATGGGTCAGGAATACGTATATTCCATATATATGTTCGTTTTTTGATGATATCTCTCAATCCAGAACTTCAATTGATATGAAACCTATTCCATTTGAAACTACAATCAAAGGGATTTCTAATGATAGGTCATTTGTAAAATTTGGAGCTACAATGAGGAACAACATTTTAAAGTTCATGCTTTCTAAACCGTTTATAAAGAGCAAGTCATTCGAATGAGCTTTTTTTCTATTCGAATGAACATTCTAAACCGAATTTTCCCCCAACGGTGTAGAAAGTGGACTTTCTACTCATTTGGAGGGGAATTTCTAAACCGTTGGGGGAAAATTCAGCTTAGAAAGTTCTTTCGAATGGAAAAAAAAAACTCATTCGAATGACCCTACTCTTTATAAACGGTTTAGAAAGCTTGAACTTCAAAATGCTGTAACTTGCTCATTTCAACTCCAAATTTGACAAATTACCTATCATTGGAAATCCCTTTGAGTATAGTTTCAAATGGAATAGGTTAAATATCAAGTAAAGCTCTGGATTGAGAGATATCATTAAAAAACTGAACATATGTCTGGAATATACGTATTCCTTATACATGTTTGGTTTTTTTCCAATATATATCAAATAAGAAATCAAATCATTCTGAAATTTGTTTCATTTGAAATTAGACTCATAGGTATTTTCAATGATATGTCATTTGTCAAATTTGGAGTTGAAATGAGCAAGTTACAGCATTTTGAAGTTCAAGCTTTCTAAACTGTTTATAATGAGTAGGGTCATTCGAATGAGCTTTTTTTCCATTGGAATGAACTTTCTAAACCGAATTTTCCCCCAACAGTGTAGAAAATGGGTTTTCTACATCTTTGGAGGGGAATTTCTAAACCGTTGGGGGAAAATTCGGCTTAGAAAGTTCATTCAAATGGAAAAAAAGCTCATTCGAATGACCCTACTCTTTATAAACGGTTTAGAAAGCTTGAACTTCAAAATGCTGTAACTTCCTCATTCTAGCTCCAAATTTTACAAATGACCTATCATTGGAAAGCCCTTTGAGTATAATTTCAAATGGAATAGGTTTCATATCAATTGAAGATCTGAATTGAGAGATATTATCAAAAAACCAAACATATATCTGGAATATGCGTATTCCTGACACATGTTTGGCTTTTTTTATTATATCTCTCAAATAAGAAATCATATCATTCTAAAATTTGTTTTATTGGAAACTAGACTAAAAGGGATTTCCAATGATAGGTAATTTGTCAAATGTGGGGTTGAAATGAGAAAGTTATAGCATTTTGAAATTCAAGTTTTCTAAACCGTTTATAATGAGTAGGGTCATTCGAACGAATTTTTTTCCATTCGAATGAACTTTCTAAACCAAATTTTCCCCCAAGACTTTTTACACATTTGGAGGGGACTTTCTAAACCGTTGGGGGAAAATTCGGTTTAGAATGTTCATTTGAATGGAAAAAAAGCTGATTCGAATGACCATACTCTTTATAAACAATTTAGAAAGTTTGAACTTCAAAATGCTGTAACTTCTTCATTTTATCTTCAAATTTTAGAAATAATCTATCATTGGAGAGCTCTTTGAGTATAGTTTCAAATGGAATAGGTTTCATTTCAATTGAAAATCTGGATTGAGAGATATCATCAAAAAACCAGACATATATCTGGAATATATGTATTCCTGACCCATGTTTGGTTTTTTTATCATATATCTCAAATAAGAAATCATATCATTCTCAAATTTATTTCATTGGAAACTAGACTCAAAGGGATTTCCAATAATAGATCATTTGTCAATTTTGGAGCTGAGATGATGAAGTTACATCATTTTGAATTTTCAACTTTATAAACCGTTTTTCCCACTCTCACAATGAAGCTGATCCGATTCAAATAATGAGGCTGATTCGATTCAAATAATGAGGCTAATCGATTCAGAATGTACTATTTCTAAATCGTGCAATAATACGGCGGTTTAGAAATAATTAATCGAATCAGATAAGAACTTAATCGAATCCGTCACTTCATTTCCTTTAAACTTGGGTGAAGACGCGCGAGATACTGAAGGCTGCTATTTCAGGGGCAGTGGGGACATTTCCTTTAGACTTGGGTAAAGATGCGCAAGGTACTAGCATGTGTCAGGGATTTAAAATTTTGAATCACTTTTCTGGGATTCACTGTTTTTGTAATATCCCAAATTTCATAAACGGAAGTAAAGGCCAAACCAATGAATTACGAAATGACTTGAGCCTCGTAAATAAGAAAAATAGAAAGGAAAATGCCTATAGACGAGAAAGGATGACCGACTAAGTCCCTAGTCTTGAAAATTCTAAGTAAAAATGACCAAAGGGCAAAACGGTCATTTGGCCTAATAACAATGATAAAATGGTCATTTTGAATAATAAGGCATAGGGAACAAAATGTCATCAAATAATAAGGACATTTTGGTAATTTGGTCCAAAGTCAACAAAAGTCAAAGTTGACCAAAAAGTCAAAAGTCAACCAAGGGCAAGGTTGGAATTAAGAAAGAGTAGAAAAAGTGATGGCATTTTGGAAATTATGGCAAAAGTAGAAAAGGTAATGGCATTTTCGTAAATAAGTGGTAAATAAAGGATTTCAGAGTTAAGGACGACCGAGAAATAATTATTTGAGGTAGCAGAAGTCCTCAAATGCCAGAGACCCGAACTAAGAAAAGTTTAGTTGGGTTATAAAGTAATTAATAAAATTATTACCCAGTACCCAGTGCGGGCAGTTTTGTTGAACGGAGAACAACAGTGCCCGAAAAGCTCGAAAAGGTATTTTCTTAGAAAATTAACTATGGAAAATCCGGGAAGAATTTTGAGAAACGGAAAAGAGCTTGAGAATCAGGGGAAAATATAGAATTTTTCCATGTCCTTAAGTCAAAGTGGTCGCCGGAAGCCCGTTTTACGGTGTTGCACGCAAATCGAGGAATCCTAACGAGTTACGAGGGAAACCCGGAGATGCTATGGACTAAGACATGATGCCACCTAGGCAAGGAGGCCTAGGGAATGGTTCCACATGAGAGATAAAGCCTCCGGAAAAGTAAAAAGGTAGTTACCCGCGTAGAGGGTACTTTACGGAAATGCGTGCCACCGGATCATTTAACTGGACCGGGCAAGGGCCCAGCCAGCAAAAGCTGACGCCTAGGGGTCTGGAAATCTGCTTTTTCAGCTAGGAGGAGACAAGGTGATGTGGCCAAATGTGGAGCAAGTGTTTCCCAACTTGGTCTCCAAGTTTCATTAACCACCACACATTATTGCAAGAGCAAATTAATGTAGGCAAAACCTCTCTCTTTTCTCTCACAATTTCGTCCACCTCTCTCTCTCTCTCTTGCAATCTGAAATTGCTCTCCCTTCTCTCTAGAAAACACTCCCTCCCCAAGCAAGAAAGAAGAAACACATGCTTCCACAACACAAGGTAAAGTGTTCTTGCAACCTAATCTCCCTCTTTTCTTGAGTTTGCTACTACTACTACCTTCTCTTGAGTTGTTCCTTGAGTGAGCCTTCCTTTTTGAGGATGATGGCTAGGATCTCAAGAGATGAAAATGGAAAGGAGAAGGTTTTAAAAGTAGTAAATGGTTGCAAACTCTTCCTTGAGGGGTAAAGGATAAGTTGTTGGT